>VHZZ01000600.1:202847-214775 GCA_009801015.1 Silene noctiflora | reverse complement strand
GAGTCGGAATAAGGGATAAATGCGGGGTAAAATGCGGCTAAAATGCTACTTATCATAGTACAAGTTTCCCAAGCTTTGATAGAGAGAAAATTAGTTTGAGAGTTTGTAAATAAGGGTTATGTTGAAATAAGAAGAGAAAAGGGAGTATAGAAAGCCGAAATAAGGTAAATCGCGATGCTGGTAAATAGGGGCACTCGGTCGAGTGTCGATATTGGCAGATTCAATCTAAGTTCGGTTTTTCACGAACTCGGTCGAGTGACCTATGAAATCGGTCGAGTAGGGAGGACTCGATCGAGTGTACTCTATCGAATTTCCCAAAAAGTTGAAGAAAACAGTTTGTGTTGTCGATGTCAGTGTTTCTGCAATACAAAACGTCGTTCGGAGTCCAAGGAACGTCTCAGAACTCGTCACTAGTTAGTTCTGACCCGCGATACTACCAAAAGCTAAACACCATAGGTATAAAGCACTCTCATCGGTTCTCATAGTCATTCCAACTCGACCCATACCACCTTATAGACCATCTTAACTACCGACTCGAAATATACGATTACACATCATAACATCATACTCAAGACTTGTACATACTTCTAAGGTTCATAATGCATCTGTATACTCCACTAACAACCACTGAAGCTATTAAAACAGTCCATCACCCATATATCTAACCATACATCAACACTGGAAAATATGCATCAACTACGATAGTCGTACATCATCCACACCTCATACTCATTTCACCTTTATACCAGCTACACGTAGTCGCACACAATTAAATCACATTCAACACACAAACACATACACAGTCCCAACTCAACATCTCACCCCGAGGTTACTGGCTTAAACATATTGGGGCCGGGATTCTGGAATGAGGGCGCCTTTTCACTCAAAACCAAGCATAGGGCTCCCAACACACATACACCAGGTTCATTTTAATTGGCACCCTACGTTCATTAGATTCATTGCTTACACGTTCCAAAATCGTCGCTCTGATACCACTTTGTAACACCCCTACTTACCAAAGAGCCTTAACTAGGCTTTCCCTAATAACCAAAGACGCTACCATCTCGGTTGCCCGAGTTAAATATATTAAATTGACCATCTGAGAACATTTAATAAACACATTACATAGTTACAACTAAAGACTTACATACAACTCAGCTATATACGAAAATAGAGGTACAACTTGTAAAACTAGTATCATCTACGAGCATTGCTATGTCATACGCCCTAGCTTCCATCCCGCAGCATACACCAAGACATCATCCATACATCCATATTAAGCCTGTAAGTCATCCTGCTCACCATCTCCGAATGGATCCATAGTTTCGAAAACATAAAAGGGGTCAGTCAACTGTATAAACAATATAATACATACATAACATAAGGCATAAACCAACCAAAATAAACTATAACAAACATACTCCAAACTCCAAAGTAACCAATAACCGACTACACACCAAGGTGTGTAGCCCTGCCAGATTACCCATTGCAACATGTAATCCACACCGCCAGTAGGGACCGAAGTCGTACCACCTAAGACCCGTTCATCGCAATGAGCGAACCCAGATCATTAATGTGAACATCCCCTTGTGACGGAAGCCACAAGAGGCAAACATGGGGTTGGAACCATCTCCTGAAAATGGTCCCACAACAATACCAATACCTACACCATAACTCAATCATACAATAATCATAAAAGAGCGTCACAATACATGTATACTAATTACACAGCCAACTGAGTAGGAAAATGCTACCTGAAAAGCAATCCAAGAAGCGTCGATCATCAACACACACATGAGCATGGAAGACTACTATCGACACCTACAACAACGGTATGACCCTATTACAAACGGCCATAACCCTAACCAAAAATCACAGATGGTGACGATGACTTACCTTACACGGTGGAATGATGAGTAGACTGGAGCCGACGCGTACACCCACTCCCATGCTGGTCTCCTAGGTGAAGGCTCAATAAGAGGTAGGGGAGAAGGAGGTGGAGGGAGAAGTTGTTCTGATTTTAGGTTTTGCGAAAAAAAAATGAAATGAAATGATTTCGGGTTATGACTTCTGCGTAACGTTATATTACGCTTCCACTCACGCACTCGGTCGAGTACCAACATACTTGACAGAGTACACCGCACTCGGCCGAGTGGCCCTTGCTAGGTCGAGTCCCTAGTTCAATCACAAGGTAATTCCAAAGCCGTCCTTACCCAAGGGGGTCTAACATGGTCAAAGGTACCTATGGCCAGTCAACGGGGCTCCCAATAGGGCGGGTATTACAGTCTTCCCTAGGGGTGTAACCGAGCTGATTTGAGCTCGAGCTTGGGTGGGCTTAGAATCAGCTCGGAAACTTGAGTTAGGGCTCGGAATGGGCTCGGAATTTTTCGAACTTAAAAATTCAAAGCTCAAAATCAGCTCGGATTAAGCTCGAGCTAAATGAGAGCTCCATTAAATCGTTATTTTCTATACTTTTTTTAACTTTTAAATCAAATTAGAAAGAATTATATTAGTAGAAAAATACAAATATAATTATCTTATCAAGTATAATAAGATAATATACATTATATAGTTTGTACAGGGAGTTACATTAAAAGATACATGGGTTAAGATAAACTGCGTGTCGGATCTAAGAACATTTACATCGACGAATTCATTCCAAAGCAAAAGAAGTCCGCCACTTCGACCGTTTGAATCATAACTAGAAAAAGAAGGATAACCCAGGTGAGTTGTTCATTGCACCGCCGTAGCAACTGAGGTGTGAGTTTATTACTAAAACAAAATGGATGGAAGATATTTCTGGACACTCCGAAAAAGGAAAGGAATTGTAGGATCATCCGTCTCTCCAAATCCCCTACAATTCCAACAAAAAGGTAATCATGGGTACCCCGGTGACGATTCAAGGTCCGTCACCTGACCTATGGTGGCTGCAAAAGCTTTAACGCTGGAACAAGAAAACGAAGAAAAGATTAGAGAGCTTCGAAGAAGATTAAGTGCGAAGCATCGAACACATTTCAGCTTCTTGCTAGGAGGACACTTCTCATTAGTTAAATTAGGTGGGCGGGTTCATTTTGTTGCAAGGTCAACTGAGCCCAAATTCAAAAGGGAGGTGAATTTGCAACCGGAGCTAGGGACACCCAAGGAGTGTATCATTAACTCAGGCCCAGAAGTTAGTGGGTCATCCTCAAAAAGAAGATCAAAGGTTTTGGGCCTAGTGGCTCGTTTAAAAATGGGCCAGCTCCGATAATGTAATCCAATTCGTACCTTTCCTTTGTAAACAAAAGTTATTTTCCTGCCAGAGGAGTCCATATGAGTAGAACTAGGCCCAGGCCCACTATTATCCAAATCTTGAAAAAGAAACCCCACATCAAGGGTTTGAGGTGGAGTCGGTGGTTCTGCAAGAGCCGAGATCATTCGTAGGGTTCACTTCATTCATATTCGAGTCGTTCAAATTCGGAGCCGTAACGCGGAAAGCAGGAGAATGATGGCGTGGTGGCTCATATCTACTCGAAGCTAGTGACGAGGTTGACAAGACAGCAAAAGAACGAACAAAAGGGTGCCTTTCAAGGAGTAACTCATGGGATTCGTCCACATGGACAACCAAATGAGGTGGGGGGTAAGACATAGGAGTATCATCCTTGACGTCATCGTCTGATGGCGAAGAGGAAAAGGAAAATAATGGAGATGCCCCACCGGAGTCCAAACGGACAGTTTCCACAGGACCAGCAATATTAAGTTCCGAATTAAGATATTTCATGCGGGAAGGTAATCCCATAATATCTGGAGAGTAGAATCGGGAACCAGGAGGAGAATGAAGGACAAGAAGCCCATGGTTACTGAGTTCGTCAATACAGGCACGAATGCGACGAGCACCAACAATCTTACCTGATGGACAAAAGGATCTACGATGCCCAATTTCCCCACATGCATGTTTTGCATAAACGGAAAACCCCCCTCGTAGGAGAAGCTAATTCATTGGTGTTGACGGTCATTAATAGCTAGGAAACAACCAGGGATTAGGTGTTTGGATAAGTCTACCCAAACCTTAACCCGTACAAAGTTTCGAGGAGGAAGTAAAGACGAAAATTTTTCCTCTTCACAAATATCCCCGACATGCGAAAGAAGGAAGGCGGCAACAGATGTGTTCATTAGATGGAAAGGAAGGTGTTTTACATGAATCCATCGAGGCACAATATGAAAAAAACAAGTTGTCTGGAAAGGTAACCAGAGTTGCTGGACAGAAAACAAGCAAGCTACCTTCAATATTAACTGTTTGTCGTTGCCGGAAATAGGAAAGGTCATCTTGTGATGTGAAGATAAAAAGATAGTAAGGTTCCATGGGTCGAATGGAAACCGTACCAGCAAGCTTCCAGTGCTTGCTAATAAGATCGAGGATACGATCAACCTCAAGGTAACGGTGGTCAATAAGCTTACCAACGAGAACCATGGAAAAATCGAGACCAGTGAAGTCAACACAAAGGTAGGGCGGGAGTTTAACACTAACTCCAGCTTGACATGAGATCGGGTAGGAGGATGAAGCCATAAGTATATTAATTTATGAAAGTGGTGAAGGTGATGAAAGAGAGTAGACCGGAAAAGAGAAGGGAAGAATTTAAAGGTAGAAAAACATGCAGAGGAGATGAAAGAAATGACACGCGACAAAAAAAAAAAGTGATGAAGAGGGTTGCATGAACGACAGGTCAGAAGGCTAGGAGAGAGTTAGGCAACCCTAGAAGAGGAAGTGGAAAGTTAGGTTAAGAGGTGGAAAAGATAACCTTAGAACTAAGGTAACTCTCAAATAGAGAAAACTCACTAGAGATAGAGAGAGAAGTTAGGTTAGGAGAGTAGTCGTTCACATTCATACTAATATTACCCTCACTCTATTTGTGAAAGGTTATACCTAGAGTTGGCAATGGGCCGTGCTGGGCCCGCCGGCACGTGCCGGCCCGTCGTGTTTTCCTCCAAAATTGGCCCGGCCCAGGCACGGATATTGGGCTAGCCGTGCCTGGCCCACTCACCCGAACCCCCGCCGCGGCCCGCTCTTGGCACGCCCAGTTTCGTGCCCGGGTCGTGCCTGGCCCATGGGCCGTTCGTGCCTGGCATGTGGGCCGGTCCATGTGCCTTAAGTTTATTTCACTTTTTTAAAAAATATTGTATATTTTTAGTACTTTTTGTTTAATAAATGATAAATTGTTTTATAATTGCTATATTTTTAGTACGTTTTGTTTTATAATTGCTATATTTTTAGTACTTTCGTGCCAATTTTTGGGTCATGCGGCTCGTGCCTTGCCAGGCCCATCATACCTGATTCGTGCCAGACCCACTCGTGCTTGGGTCGTGTCGTGCCTAGGCACGAACATTCGAGGAAAATCGCGTCGGAGCCTGCCTCAAGCACGATGGTGTCGGGCCCGTGCCGCCTCGAACAACTCGTCGTGCCGTGCCGTGCCTTCCTCGGAGCAGTCCCGTGTTGTGCCGCCCGCCAGCCCACGGCCCGAATTGTCAACTCTAGTTATACCCCTCCTAGTCGCCATATTGTTTCCTCTTTCCTTTTTCATGTTAGTCGGGTTTTGTTCCCTCTTTTCTTTTTTGGAAACTTTTGTGTGGTCGAAGTTCAATTGTATGTGGGATTTAGACCTATAGTATTTTGTATAGTCCAGATTCATTTCCTTAATATTTGGCACGGCCAGTGTCAAATGCACAATATCTCACGTTATGCTTGAACAACTGAACAAACCTACTGTATTAGATATATGAGGATTCAGGAGGCATCTATCAACCCTATAGTCAACTGATATTCATTTTACATATATTTGATGCACAACATATATTTTATAACAGGACGGGGGTGCAATGTAAAAAGAGCATGTTATATACATAAAAACAGTCTTATTTGATAATCTTTGAATTAACGAGACAATTATTAATTGAATAATTGCAGACAATGAGGCAGATGAAGATGGAAGCATTGGTCAAAGCAATAAAAACAAGTTTTGTATACAATTATACATACTGATATCGATTTGCATGAGCGTGAATGTCTCAATGATATGTTGGGTCCAAAGGAAATTGTGGACTCTATTAGTCCTCGGTTTTCACTGGCGACTATGTGTGTATGTCAAACATAACTGTATCACTCACTACTCAACCACAGACTTTGAACATGCATTGTGCTGTGCCACTTCTATACTTAATGCGTGCGTGGTCTTCAACTACCCATAGCATAAAGCACCTGTCATAGTAGCGGAACATGGACCCGGCAAAATAGGCCCAACCCCAATGATCCGATTTGAATAACCCTATCCGAATCCAACCCGACACCTGGGCTCAAGGCCGGAAATCCGAATTAGCCTGACCCACTATAACCTGACCCGAATGTTTATTGTCGCAAACGGATTATTATCCATATAAATAACTCGATAATAGTTTACTCGAATTGACTGGGCCCACCCGACCCGATTGACCCGTTTTCCAGGTCTAGCGGAACTACGGGTTTGTATTTTGTAATGAGTAGAGGAGATAATTTTTAGAAACGCAAAATACTCGCTCATTTTCAATCATTTATTTGTCTTTGATTAAAATAATCCTTTATAAATAATAATAATAATAATAATAATAATAATAATAATAATAATAATAATAATAATAATAAAAACATAGATTGAAACAAATGATGTAATAGTTTAATAATGTAAATTAAAATGAATTATTAATTTTAGATTATGACTATTTATATTAATCGTTTTATATTACTCTGTATTGGTTAATAGGTAAATAATTAAACTAATTTAAAGATGGAAAATTCTCTTAAAATCAATTATTTGTGTTAAGTTATACGGAGTAAGAAATAAAAATCTCTCTTAATTCACCAACTCAATTGACTTTAGAAATGATCTCACCTGGCTTGGACTGACCAGAGTGTAAGAAACATTCGAACTGACAATCCGATTGACCCGTTTATCGAATTTAATTATACGTAAAAAAAAAAAGAAATTCCTAAAGAAAAAACAGAAAAAATCAGAAATCTAAATTAATAACGTTCATCAGTTTTTTGTTGTCCATACCATCCATAAATTCAACCATCATCTTTCCTCATTTGTGGATTGTGATCATTCCTCTGCCATTTCTCCATCTTTTCTCTGGTACATTTCTTCAATCTTGACCTCTTTTTGTTTTCATAATATTTCTCCTGTTTTATTTCTCTTTGTAGTTTTAATTTCTTAATTTGAGGTTAATTCTGCAAAGTTACGATTTCGAACTAAAGGCATATTCCATGATTATTTTACGATAGATTTTGAACAGGATTGACTAAGATTAGGGTTTGAGCTTGATTTTAATGATATGTTGGAGAGAATTTGTTGTTGTGATCGTTTTTATTGATTTGAATTTGTGTTTTATTTTTGTAATTTTGCTTGATTGTTGTACATTTGGGATGATTTGATGTGGCTAGTTGTTGATCTCATTTGGGAATTCATGTTAATTTGCTAAAGTTTGGTTGATGGAGCATTTTGGTAGTTTTATGTTCGGAGACAACCTCTTTGTGTTACTGCAGGTGGAAATTTATGTACATATCCGACCTTCCATACCTGGCAATTTGCGGTAGCCCTTGAGGCACTATAGTAATCTTCTTGTTGTCGACCGGTTGATTTGAGTTCTGTATTAATTTGAGCCTTGGTAAAGGTACATAAAGTCATAAACAATGAATGAAATTCGTGGAACGGTTATATGCATACATTAAGTATCACCTTAATTTGCTTAATCTTGATAATCTTTGCTTTCTAGTTCCGTTTATTTTGTTCAATTTTATCAGAATGGTAGGAATGAAATTTACCTTTTTCAAGTTTTCCTTAATTTGTCTCGAAAATTCAGGTCTATATCTGTACGGATAATGGGTCGGCGGGGAGTAAGTTATGGAGGAGGAAAGAGTTCTCTTGACTATCTGTTTGGCGGTGGGGAGGCTTCCACCCCTCCAAAAAGCAGCACTGAAGCTCCCAAAAGTGCACAGGTTGTGAACAATGATGCCTCTCCGAAGACTTCCTCTGCTCCTTCAGGAACAGCTACTCAATCTGGAAATAGAAATATTCCTGCTGGAATCCATGGAAACACCGGGAACAACTATCTCCGTACTAACGGCCAAAACTGTGGCAATTTTATTACGGTATTGTCTTGATCCTTCACATATTAGGTGCTGTTTTTGTTTCTCAAATGTGCTTTTGGTATGTTTGGGAACAACCAGCTTTATATGTTTGAAAACAACTGGTACACTAGATGTAATAGGAAATCTATGTAGAGCTGTAAGATTATGCTTTCTACTACTAAGGTAAGCTGCATGATGCGCGGAGAATACGTGTTTCTGCTTAAGTTTTTTCTTCAAGACATTTCAGAATGATGGCCAACTTGTGGGAATGATAACAGATGCCGCGAATTGGGGACCAGAATTGTTAGAAGCTGAGATCTCTTTCTGCAGTAATATTAGTTCAGTATTGAGATCGTGTTCACTATGTCAGTTAGAAATAGTTATAACGAGTGACACAAGAATGAAAATGTATCTAGTTCCCCTTACGGAATAGCATTTGTAAGTCGCTTGTCCTGGGAGCAGAGTCCGACCATGGTTTCTGGGATTGCAATGACGTACAACAGAAAACATATCTAGTTTTAGTAATTGTTGTTAGTGAAAGAACCCCTCAGTAATTGAACCTTTAGCGGATGGCTAGTGCCAACTTTATTATTACTATACGACTTCAATAGTGTTTCGCGAGTGAGCTACCAAGCTGCTCCTGTTTTTAACTGAAAAAGTTGCTCTGCTCTGTTAACATTTCTTGGATGTTGGATCATATTTGCGGCATATAGATGATTAGAATTTGCATTTACTCAACTAAGATGATACTGAAACCTTGGTGTGATATGACAGGAACGGCCTTCAACAAAGGTCCATGCTGCTCCTGGCGGCGGATCATCGCTAGGTTACCTTTTCGGAGGTAGCAGCAATTAAAGGTTGAAGTCACCGCTGTGGTCCCTAAACATCATACCTTCCAACAATTAAAGATGTTTGTTCTGTTGTGCTGCGATGCTATGTAAATCAAGTTTAAAGGCGGAGTGTGTATAATACTACTACTAATAGAACAATACTGGATTCCTAGTGTGTGGGTTTGTTAACCAAGTTGAAGAGAAAAAAAGAAATAAACTATTTTTTTGGTACACCTATGTCACGGAAGCTCTTTTCTTTGCACGCTTTCGACTTTTCAAGTCCTACATGAAAATCATTGGACAATGCCTCAGAGGATAATGTTGGTATCGACGGCTTACAGAAATAGTACAGCAACTAGTTCCTCTTCTAAAAACCGACAAGTAAGATGCATAAAGTGCTCAAAAAATCGTAACTTGATTACTAATGCAACACCAAGGCAATAATCTGAAATTCTACCACAGAGAAGATCAAAGACAAAAGAACCTAAGATATCCTTCTTTTCTTGTTACCAGAATGAGAGTTACTATTAAACCCTCTAAGATCACTGGTCGTATTGGCTGTATTCTGCTTCCTCATTCCCTTTCTTCCCCCAAACCCGAACTTTGAATCTTTCTTCTTCTTATCCGTGCTTCCCTTTTTGCCCTTTCCACCAAATTGTCGCCCTTTCCCACCAGACCTATCTCCAGGAGAAACCCCTGGTTGTCTCTTGGTTTTTCGGTCAAACCCACTTCCATTCTCAAATGACAATCCCATTTCATCCTTGTTATCAGCAAACCCACTTTTCTCTCTTTGCCTCCTCCATTTCTTAACGCTTTCAATCTGCTCTTTCTTATCTTTAGCTCTCTCCTTCTGTTTTTCAGCCTGCACTTGTTTCGCAATCCTTTTATTCTCTCTATCTTTCCTTCTTTGCTCTTGTTCTTCAAGTTCCTTCTTTTCCACCAATAGCTTCCTTTTCACCCTTTCCATGTGAGAATCCGACTTGACCATCTCCGCATAGTAATCAGAAGGCCGGAGATAGGGTTGACCACGAGACTCGAGCTTTGCAAAAGCCAACCGAGTTCCTTGAAGGGCTTGAGTGTAAATAGCAGCTTCACGTGCCAGATCATCATTGACATCAACTTCTTTTTCCTGATCGATCTCAATGGCAAGAGTATGTATCCATTCCACATCCTCAGGCCAGCTTATTTCATTAAGCTTGTCAAGAAGACCGTCCTTGTTGTAAATAGCATCCTTTGACGGTTCGCTTAACTTTATGTCTCCGTCTTCTTCTTCATCAGATTCAAATTCAGATTCCCGATCTGACTCAGAAATATCACTCAAAGTGTCCAACTCCTCACCTTCTTCCATTTCATCCGCAGTAACGGAAGGTGGTTGTTTGCTACGAACACCCATCTACAATTAAGATGGGGCGGCTTTACCTTAAACAAGTAAAGTGGAAAAAAATCAACATCAAAGTTCGCATATTACAGTTTTTAGATAAAAGAAAAAGAGTCATTGGTATAACAACTACACAGGAAAACGGGTTGTCAACGATCTTTCAAAAGGGTTTTAATTATGAAATGAAATAGGGAGTACAAAATACAAAGAAAAGAGCTGACAAAAGATGGCCGAGTTGCATTTGCGACAACCCTTCAATATCAAATACACATAAATTAAAGTGGAGGTAGAGTTAGCATAGTGAGTGAGGCAAGTGTATTGAAACTAATTGAAAAAAGATACCCAAACATTAAACCAGGGCTTAGTGTACTCTTAGTACTCTGAGTAGTTCATATACTCGCTCCTTTCAAATGAATTCCATACGTTTGATTAAAAGTATAAGGTATAATTTACGCTCTTCTTAGAGAGTCTATTGGAAGCAAAAGAAGTCGAAAGCAGTCCTTCAAAAAGGTTCCAACATCAAAAATGCTACAAATAATTATCGTTACTGATAGAGCTTAAAACAAAAGAGAATTTGATACGAGTATAATTAAGAAAATTAAGTGTACAAAAAGAACAAATGAAAATTAAACTACAAAAAGAAATACCGAAAAATATAAAGAATACGAAAAATACGAATGAATGTGACGATATTACCTTGATAGAAAGATGATTTGATTGAGAGAAGGGGATGCACGAGGGCTGTTTGGAAATTAGGGTTTTATTTCAGGAATTGGAGGATAGGAGGGAGACTAGCAATGTGTACTGTGTAACTCAAGAGACTCAGGCTGCAAAGGGTGCGTTTAATTAGTTTAGTTTTTTCTTTTTTTAAAAAAAAATTAAAATTCAAGTTGGGTCTGAAATTGTATACGGTTTTGATTTTGTCATATCCGGGCTTGATACGTTATCTAGCGAGATAAAAGTGGGCACGTAGACCGACACCCCATCACAGACCGTGCAGCACGACAAGGTCCACTGACAGCCTGAAAGAGGCACGATGGATTGGCCAATTGTCATACGCCGCTTATTTTCGTGCAAATTAAAATGCAACTTAAGTAATGGGGGCGTGAGTTGGCAGGCCTTGTAACAACCCGGATTTATAATAAAGAGGATAACATAATTAGAAATAAATAACCAGAGTTTAACAGTAATAATAAGGTTCAAGATGACGAAATCACCTGATCAACTTGAAATCGAAACTAAATCCAAAATAACCATGTCAATTACATTATTTTATTAAATGTTCTCAAAATCCAAATCAATTCCTAAGTGGTTTCACCATAGCAACCATTAAGCATAAAATTGACTCGCCTCACTATAACTCGACTCGAATGTTTATTGTTACAAACTGATTATTATTCACAAATAACTCGATAATAGGTGACTCGAAACTGACCTGAACTCGAAATAACCAAGTCGGACACGAAATCAGCAAACCCGAAATTGGCTCGAGTGCATGCGAGGTGAGGTGAGCCGGAAAGGGGCGGGAATTTACCCGATCCCCACCTGATTATCCCGTTTTCCAGGTCTAGCAACCATATCACCCT
>VHZZ01000600.1:63081-80385 GCA_009801015.1 Silene noctiflora | reverse complement strand
ATGTGTTTTTTTGCGATGATATTTTATGGACTAACCTGTGATATTGTATGTACAAATCCTCAATCTTCAAAAAGATAGTGTATCCTCACATGATCCAATTCCTATATGTATATATATACATATATATGTATATATAACACAAGAGAGGATGTTTCCCGATGAGACATAACAAAAACTGCACCACAATTGTTACTGACCGACTACTACTTCACACTTAGAAAAAACGTAGACCCTTTATTGAGTCAGTTTGCTTTATTCTATTATATTCCAAACTCAGAGGATTGCTACACGTATTGGAAACAAATGGAAAATAGTACGAACTAAATATAAGTACCAATTTCTAGCGTACGTTTGTCTTCATATTTCCCTAAGGGGAAAGAGGATCAAGTCTAGCTAATAAAGCACCCAGCTTATGATAACTACTCAAGAGAGATATCATACTACAGTTGCTACCCAGTAGAATGTCATATGAACAAAGCTAATAAATGCCAGGGAAAAAAATTATCAATACAGCACGAGATAAGTTATCATACTCTGATGACTGTTATATGGCACCGACAATGGACTTCCATGATCACCCGACGTTATGGTTACAAGGGCTCTATCATTTTTCGGGTACAGAACATTTTGTTCCTGACTCTGCATACTTAGTTGCTTTCTATGAGATAATTTCTCCAACCTTCGTTCATCTCTTCCATCATCTCGTTCGAGTTCTGATATTGAAGTTAAATTTAATCAGCTTTATAATTCAAACCCCATGTATCCCAATTTGATTGAAATATTAAACTCACTATAGCAGAAGATATTTCAACAGCGCAGACAATAAAGAACCTGTGTTCAAGTAGTACATGTCGTCCAACGCTTCCAGATTCCTATTACAACCACCTATGAAGAATAAAACGCCTTTTTTTGATGGATCCAGACAGTCACCGGACATGGAAAATCTGGCAGAAGGCTTATCTCCATGGGGATTAATTCTTGTCCAAATACCAGTGTCTGAACAATGCATTAACAACAGTAAGTTGAATATAATAATATACTCCATCAGCGTAAAGGTGGTACTTGTAGAAGCAAGGACAGAAGTTGATCAGAGAAATATATTACCTGGTAAAAGCATCAAAATAACTGCGAAATTTTTGTAGAGAATAATAGAAGTGACAAGACCGAAGTTAAAAACTAAAGACCGAAACTCATTTTTCGTAAATACACAATTCTTAGAAAGTTAGACCTCTGTCAAAGTTTCCAGCCTTGAAGAGTGTCCAAAAATCGTCAGCTTGATAAACAAAAACAGGTTCATGTAGCTGGCAAAATTAACCCATGGAGCATAGACTATGCCTGGCTATTTAGCATTCCAGAAAGATGGGCCTGGCAGCTTGGCCCTATTTCCTTTTGTACCACACGTGTCAATGTTCTAATACCCCAAAGTATAAGTATACTATCTATTTATTTATACATTTTCGTCGCTTAAAAAAGGAGGAAAATGGTGAAAACAAATAATAAAGTCCAATTTGAAGAATAATTTCTCAAAACCAAAGGCTTCGGATGAGGATACAAAATTGTTCCACAAGCTTCGACCAAAGGGTCCAAAGGATCAATCTGGCCGAGAATGGATCAGATGTATACAGCAACTGACGACTTTCAAAGTGGTACAATAGTCACTTTCAAACAGAAAATTGTTGATACAAACAGTCAAGTTACAATAATCATTACAGTTGTAGAGAATACGAGATCTCTTTTCACTCACCAACGTCAAGCATGTAAAGATCATCATACAGGTTCTGATCATCGCTGAACCCTCCAAATACAAGTATGTGTTTGCCAAAACCAATACTCGAATGTCCCGCACGTGGCGGTAACAACTGACCGGCAGTGTTCAGCTCTTTCCATACAAGAGTATCTGTTTCAACATAGTCGAAATCAATATGAATGCACATAGAGCAGTTAAAACCACAAATAAACTACTAAATTCCTCATCCAAGTTCAATCTTCACGATTTTAGATTTTTTTTTTATGCCCAAGTGCTGAAAGAAGGTGAATAAAAGTAAAAAAAAAAAAAGAAGAAGCAGTGCAATCTTACCCTGGAAGATTAATTACAGTGTCTCTGACTCAATTTAAATATGCGACAGTATAACTTTTTGCCCCTACGGTCATTACATACTATGGCAGTATGGCCATTACGAGCCTGAGTAGCTTCCAATATCAAGTTACAGCTGGGAACTTTCTGTCTAGCGTGTAAGTTTTATTTTTTTCTCCCTTTCTTTCTTGTGAGTGAGCTAACATTTCAAGTATTAGTGTGCCCAGTGTAGCCACTTATGAATTATGATAAACTACACATATAAATATTTCATAAAATTAATCGTGAAGCCCAAGGCACCTCAGAAAAGGAACAACACCTGTATCAAGGACATGAACATCGGACAAATAGTAATCACGCTCATCTTGACCGCCAATGACAATAATTTTGTTACTCCAGGATGAGCATGTATGGCTATCTCGTGCAGCTGGCGGAATGCCTGAGGTCACTGCACGCTGCCATACAAAACTCTCTGCAAATTAATAGACATGTAATAAACATTTATTCAGTTATTCTTGATGCAGCTATGATTGCCAGTGTATTAATAATTTACTACTGAAAATTTGAGCCTTTGATATTCTAAGGGACTTGCTAAATCCCGCACACATATTTACTAAATCCCGCACATTTTTACGCATTATTCCAATTTTACCCTCTTCATTTCTCAACCCCACCAAACAAGACAAACCAAAAACCCTAAAAAGTAAGAAATTTCCCCAATTCATCCCGATGGACCACCACCATCCCCCATCCCCCACCCCCAAATGTATGCACCACCAACCACCTCTCCAGCCGCCCTACCAACCAATCGGCGACGGAGGAGGATGAAGGTCGACAGAGTAAGGCGGAATGTGGTCGGCGGCGGAGAAAAAAGAAGGCGTTTGACGGCATTCTTGGGTCAACAACGTTCATGTGTCGATAGAGGGCTGGAGTCGACGGCAGTGGGAGGGTGGCCGGCGCTGGGTGAAGGGGTCGGGACTGGGGAAGGGCGGTCGGAGTAAGGTGTCGGGGCTGGTTTGGCCGTTTGGGTACTTCTAATTTTTTTTTTAATTTTTATTGTTTTTAACATGAAGGGTAGTAGTGGAAATGAAAGGAAAAATGTGCGGGATTTAGTAAAATTGCGTGTACGATTTAGCAATTACGTATTCTAAATAAGGATACCATCAACAAATTGGTACAAGGAAAAACTATACCTTGTAACGTTGGTGGCTTGAGGTCTTTACAAAATTACACCTAGATGACATGAGACTTATGACTCGGCAACTCCCTTATAGGACCGTCCTATAGCATAGGACTGGTCCAAAAGGAGCATAGTCTAATGTTTAATTTAATTATATTTATATTTTATTTATATTTTGATAATCCGATATCTTAAGATGAATACGGACATATTTAAATATGCAAGTTATCAAAATAAGATATTAAGCTATCAAATAAAATATCTTTTTATATGTTTATTAACTAATTTAGTTGAGAATCTTGTTATTGAGCTAGTCTTATGGATGAAATGGTCTTATGCAACAATGTGTGCAATAAAACTCACAGCATTCTATATAAGAACCAGTTTCTGACTTTTAATCATCTATATGAGTATTTTATTTTTTACATATCAATTATAAGTTTTAGATGGCCGAAAGTTAAAAAGTCAGCTCACTGAGAAACTAGTAAATTAGGAGTACTAGTGTACTACAGTACTACTCAAGTCATGAGTTATAGACTTATAAGCCACTGAGAATAATTTATGTAAACATCAAGCAGCCTACGTGTAATTTGCCGTTAATTTTGTAAGCTACAAAGGTTCATCTGTGCTAAATGCAAACAAATCATTGAGGTACATATCATCGAGCCTATTGTATACAATTAATAAAGATCACTTAACAAAACTAGGAACAGAATACTTCAAACAAATAATTTGAGAGGGGTGTTACGGCAAAAACGGAGAAAAAAAAACTCTGTAAGTAGCTACTGGTACAGATCACAACAAAAATAGGAACAGAGAACTTACCAGTATCTAATATATAGAGATCATTATAATGCACCTCATCCGAATTGTCCATAGATTTACCACATCCACCAAAAATGAATAATCTTTTACCAACTACTGCTGCACTATGACCTTCTCTTGCCTCTGGAGCATCACCTCTCACATATGGACATGTCCATGTATTTGACACTAAACAATTGTATGAACTTCGTTAAACATCAGAAATCGGTCACACGCAGCAGACCATAGTAAACCAACAATAGTAAAGCAGCTAAATCTGAAAATAATGTGGCTATTTTGTTTCCAAATATTTCAAAATTTTGGGGTAGGGGGAGTTTTTCCATCCTATGGAATCTAGGAAATATCAACAATTCCTTAAATGAACTTACAAGTATTAAAAATTTGCAAATCTTTAAGAGGTTTAAGCCCATCTGTCCCACCAAACACATATAGATTATCGTTTACTGTCGTGCAAGTATGACTGTCCCTTGGAGTTGGTGGTGCCCCTCTTACGACAAGCTCACTCCATGTTTCAGATTCTGCAGAAGAAAAGAAGCCCCGACAATATAAGCATAAGAAAATTTAACAGAAGACACCTGAAAGAAAGAGAACAAAAGAAATTTGAAAAGCCGGAGTGGACCAGATAACACAGAACTGTAATTTAAAGCATTCTATAATCATTAGGAAAGAAAAAAGTACTGGAAACAAGTGAAAAACAAAAAAGAGGTGATACATTTCTTCTATATAGCTAATGGATCCTAAACAGGTAGAATGAAACAAAGTGAACCTAATACCTGATAAGGTACTACCAAGTATAACAAGGAAAAAAGTCGAGATCACTCAGCTACATTCTTGAGACTTCTTTCCAATTTTATTCGTCAAAGCCGCTTAAATAGCATTGAGAATTGCACATGTTGCCTTCCCTAGTCAAGTGTGAATAGCACATCCATGGAATATGCTTTCACACACCAAACTACCTCATAAGTTATAAGATACTGTACTAAAGTAGAAGTGAGATTTGCATTCTAATTCCCTTTAGTTAAGAGATTTGAGACAGGAACAGTTGTCTACTTCTTTAAAGAACCTCCACCCACAATTCGTCAGTAAATACACTCTACAAATCTACAGATAAAATAAAATGAATGATAGCAAAAAAAATATGAGCCGACATTTGTAACATTCATCAACATTCCACCCAACCATAATGAACTAAAATAGATACTGAATACATCTGTATTCAGACATATAGACCACCAAAATAGATACTGAATACTTAAATCCGCATAAATCCACACAATTTATTTCCTACTCATTCACTCTGGCCTCAAGTAGGACAAGAGAGATAACAGCAATATTACCCTAACACCTCAATACCTTTCGCCTTTAGAAAGAGAAGGGGGTCGGTAGTAAGCATAAAAAGCTGTCGAATTCTGGTCTGACCCAAGAAACCTGACCCGAACATCCAATAACTAGATCCAGTGAAACACCAAAATTTGGTAAACCAGAATTGACCAGACCCTAGGCCAAATAGATGACTGATGCGACCAGATTTGTCCCTACCCAACCTGTATCAAAACTGTCCCAGATGACCTGTGACCCCATAATGACTCGGCTGATTGAAAACTGTACAATGAACTAGCTAAATATTGAGCCAAATTAGATCTATTTGGTATTTAACTAGATAATTTTACTTTTGAAAAAAAGAAAAAAAAACAAGATATATGGACTTTATGGTAGCCTGTACATGGAACCATCCTTCTGAATTTGAAAACAAACTATGAAATATTGACTGATAACCTGACCCAACAACAACCAGAAACGAACCAATCTCGACGTGGCTGAATCAAACTACTCGATCCAAAGGATGTATTGACCCAACTAAAACTGGATATGATATATCTGACTTGGCTTAAACCGACCTGAGCTGTTCTACTGCCATCTCTATACCCCATAATAAAAATTCGTTGGATTGTTGGAAAATGCATTGAGATTTGAGAGTATATACGACTACGAGATAGAACAAAATGATTAATTCTGTCTGAGAGATTCACAGAAACAGAGGTGTATAACTGTATGACTGTATGTCTGTATCAATCAACTCCATAACATATCAAAAAACCCATGTTAAAAAATACTCATGTCGCGCAATTGCACAACACCACCCAAAATTTCTAACTTTCCAACAACTTCAGGCCCGAGATCATATAATACAGTATAAAAAACAAAATACAAACAGCAACACGAATTACTAAAACGAAAGGTAGCAGTCGCGGGTTCTTGTCATCTAATAAAAACAAAAATAACAGCAATTCAAGCTTACTAAATACCCATGTCACATAACAAGCAGTAACATGAAAAACCAAAAAAAAAAAAAGGTAGCGGTTTCGGGTTCCTCGTCATCCAACAATAACAAAAATAAAGAAAAAAACTTTACCAGTATGAAAAACATGAAGTTTGTTAGAGTGAGAGTTATCAGGGCCATAACCACCAAAAACATACACCATTGTACCACCTCTAACAGCATTACAAGTGTGGCCCCACCTCTTCCCTGGCCCCACACCTCCCTTCACTCTCTCCCACCTCATTTTTCCTTTTTCCTTATATATTTTAATTAAAATTAATAATTAAAGGTGTTTGGTTTTCTGGGTTTTTGTTTTTGTTGTTGCACCTGAAGATTTCACTGAGAATTAAATTAAAATAGGGATAGAAATTGGAAAATTAAGAAAATAAAATCCTGGGTTTTTAATTTTTTTAAATTGGGGTGTTACAAATTGTTGTATAGATGTTAATCTATGATTTGCGATGTAAGTTTAGATTTGATTTTAGTTGGGAAGAAAAAATATTGCGAATTTGTGTGAGAGTAATAGATGACTTGGTGAGTGTAGAGCACAAAGGGAGCTAACAAGTGTAACAATTGACGTTAGATAAACTAGTTTAGGGATTAGAATGGGTCGGATTTTTATTAGACCAAGTTTTATTATTAAATATACTACTCGATGGATAAATCCGGCCGTTAGATGGGATATAATTTGTAGATTAGGTAATACTACTCGATGGATAAATCCGACCGTTATATGGGATAAAATCTGTAGATTTGTTAATGTATATAGGTGATTTAGGCAGTTTATGGACTATACATCTGAGATAGTACCTCTTAATATCTATTTTCTGAGTTTTATATTAAAGTTTTTGAGTTTTATTTTAAATATCATGAGTTTGTACTATTAAGTTTTTGAGTACATTTATTTAAAAAAATTAAACTAAAAAAAATATAATATTACTCAAAAACTATATTTAAAAATACTAATATGCTCAGAAACAATGTGTATATGCTCAAAAATTAAAAGGTCTAAGGTACTACCTCAGATGCGTAATCTTTTTTCTCGTGATTTAGGTGATTTAGGTGATTACAATGAGTCCGATTTTTATTAGACAGTTTTATCATCCCCTATATACTAAAAGATTAACACATCTCTAAATTCTCCCGCTCAAATTTCCCGCCTAAGTGATATTTTACTTGACAATATTTATTTCTTAATTAATTAGTCTTCACTATCTATATTTACCAGAGGTGACAATTATTGACACGACCCGAAAACCCGACACGAAATTAGCGGGTTAGGGTCAAGACGTTATGACCCGTTTAAGTAATTGGGTTGACACGGACACGACATGAAACTTAAATGGGTCGGGTTAGGGTTGGACTCTTTTGACACGAACCCGACACGAATAACCCATTTATTAAAAAGTGTCATAATATATTTGGGTTAAATCAATAATCCAACCAAACAACTTACAAATAAGCATTTTTATTCATCATTTTTAGGATAATATGGATATAAAGCATAGCTTATTTTATTACTTTGTTGGGTTAAACGGGTTAATTGGGTTAAAAATTACATGCTAAAAGATAAATGGGTTAAACAAGTCGGGTTGGGCTATAGAAAAATTAAATGGGTTGGGTTAGGGTTGAGACAAATGACCCGTTTATATAATTGGGTCGGGTTAGGGTTGGGATAGTATTGACCCGTTTAACGTTGACACAGACACGAACACGACATCTGTTTGCCAGGTCTAATATTTACTATTGAACAATATTTATCTCCTAATTAATTCTGTAACATAAATCATGGTTTAACATCTATAATTGTTCAAATTTTACATAAATAAGGCTAACTAGGATTATATATGCAAATTTCTACTCTTTTTAAAATGGAGATAAACTGCATTTAGTTTAATTAATTGTCAAATTCTCTAATATTTGTATCTAAAATACCGTGCAATTGCACGGAACCTATACTAGTTATATACTACTTGATGGATAAATCCATCCATTATACGCAATGTTACTTTGAATCGATAAGCTTACTAGGATCGAATTGGTAGGATCGGATCGTAGAATACTAAGATCCTACAAATTAACTAAAATACGTAATTGTATTATCAAAATATGTTAAAATCTCGTGTTTACATAACGAAACACTATTATCTTAGCATGTCCCCCCAAATTATTCCCGTTTATAGTAATTTTCTATCGTAAATGTCTTATATAAAATTTTAGTAACTGAAATGAAATATTAATAATGTAGGATCAGGTCGTATAATCGTGAATCGTAGAATCGGATTAAGATTCTACTTGAAAAAAATTTGAGACAAGTTGAATCGTAAGATCCTACAAAATTAAGATCCTGCCTAGGATTGGGATCGGTCACCACTTTTTGGATCGTAACGATTCTACATTCCGGATTAGGAGTTTAACAACAATGATTAGATGGGATAGAATTTGTAGATTAGGTAATATATACAATGTGATTTATCGAAGTATTTAAATAGGGTCATGCTCTTTCATGGACATGATTTACTTAATCATGAACATAATTTACCACTTTACCCCTCCCATTTCAACACCGATATTCTCTAATTGTATTCAAATCTCCCTTTCAACTTCCTCTCAACCACTCATCCGCCACTACCACCACCCAACCACAACCCCTACACCACCGCGCACCACCCGTGAAATAGAGTGAATAATAACAATGAGTAAAAATGGCCGAGACGGAATGTTACTGCCATGTTTTCAATCACAACTATGCAATACTGACCTTACCCACCATTAATTGCCGCTCCCAAATGAAATCAATGGCCTCCAATTCATCCTTTTGCATTCACCACACTCTCAATTCACAAGTTTGGGTTTTCTAATTTACATATCTAAGTGATATACTTGCCATTGAAATCAGTTTGGTTTTTGATTATTGGCTAAAATTTGGAGGTTAGCTTCCTTGGTTTTGTGAGAAGTGATTTCATAGATGATAAAATTCATCATCGTTCGTGTACGAATTTTTTACCATCCCTAATTTCATTAACCCTAATTTTATTTACATTTTGTCTACTTAATTCGCGGAAAAAATTGATTCCTGAAGTTTAATTATTACGTGATCGAGAATTCACATTCATAATAACTTAGTAATTTACTTGGTAATTTGGTGAGATTTGATTGATTTTTAGAGAGAGAAAAAGAGTGAATTTGTTTGTTTTGTTCAAGGGTAAGATATGGAAAATTTGTGGCAAAAAGTCCACGGAAGAGTAAAACTTGTCCATGAAAGAGCAATGACGTTTAAATATACTTAATCGGAAAATAATTGATGAGTTTTATCCTCGGAAAAGTGGGCTTATAATGGCAGCTTTAGTGTTAGCATGGTCGACGGTGGTTCATCGACAACTATGGAAGACAACAAGTCCATCGACTGCCTTGACTATTAACCAATCATATCCTCCTTTTTCCATTGGTTCGATCAATTTGATACGTTCTTATTCCATCGGTTTCTTTTTGTGAAAATGGTCGGAACAATTTGATAGATTCGTATTCCATTGGTTTCCTCTGTGTAAAATTTTTCAGAACCGAGACATTTTTGCTGAAATGGTGGGAGTATAATATCAGGTGACGAAAGAAATTGGATCGGATGAAGTTTCGCCGAATATGGCGTGAACGTGAATTGTCAATTTGCCACAGGTTTTTAGGAAGTTAGAAGTTGTAATCCATACTTATACAATGCTCGTGAATTTCATTGAACAGGGAACACGGTCCCCTGATAAATTGGCAGGAATTAAGCTAAAAGCACTACATGAAGGCCTTGATCAAGCAAAAATCCCTCGATCTTACACGTAGAGGTTCGAACCTTCAGCCTTGTTAAAAATACTTAGCCTAAATAAAGCATGAGAATTTAGGGTCTAACTAAAATGAGCAAGCAAATCCTAATAAAACGATAATGGTTAGAATCGAAAACCCCTGCCCTTCTTCAGTTGAAGCCATGCAGCTGCTGCAACCGCAGCACCTCCCAGGTGAGCTGATCCCGATATTTGCTGATCGCCCTGCAAGCACATCAATATGAACAATTACATATTAGCCCCAATCTCCCGCCTATCACGAGGTAAGGGGTCAAGATCAATGGTGTAACTAGAGAAATTCAAGAACCATCAGGTATAACCTAGTGGGGCATATATACGAAGTATAACACAAGTCCGCAAAAATTTCTATTCATACAAAACATCTCTACACTAAATCAAATAAATAGTCTTGTGAATCCACAGTTAATCAACTATCTAATCACTGGGTACGACAGACATAGTTTGACCGTCTTGGAGTCTGTTTTTCAAACGACCAATGATGAATATTACTTCCGGCCATTTTCTGAACCAACAGAAAATAGACAGTGCAGATCTAACCAAACCCGATTTGTGAAGCTCAAGTTTTGTTACAACCAAAAGTATGCAATGTTCAGAATAACATATATGTCCAACGCATAAGAAACCAACTTTTTAAAGGTTTCAAGATGAATATTCAAAGTGAATTGAGTTAATAACTTAATATGTTACTTCAATAATTCACTTTGGCTACACGTCACCTTTTGGAAACTCCAACCTTCCGTCACGATATTCTGTACTTTATTCTACTCCAACAACGCAATTTTTTTTTATTTCAAAAGATAGCCGTGTTCGACAATCACGGCAGGGTGAGAGTAATATGCGAGTTAATATTCATGGAATTCGTGAGTTCATTCATGATATAATGTAAAAAAACTAAACAGATAAATGAATAGGCAAACCAGCATACCTTTACCATCCTCAAGACATCTTGGCCAATCAGATAGATACCCTAATATCCATAGAATTGATAAGTACTGGCAAGAAGAATGACCAAACAAGTAGCACATGATTTATTAAAAAAAAATGGATCTTACCAGTAAAATCGCAGGGACTGGTATGAAAAAGTCAAACATGAGAGTTGCCCTTGGAAAAAGGAATATATCAAGAAGCATGATGGCATTCACCGCCCCACTCGCACCCTAAATGCAGTTGAAGTCAAGTCACCATTTTGCAAACGAGAAAACATCTAAGATTTACCGAAAGTGATATTGAACTACGGAAGTACGAAGAACAATTTTATTGATATATTAGGTGGAAAACTAATCTTTAAAAGAAAGTGAAACCTTAGACTATAATAAAGACAACATAAGGCATGTCAAAGGTTTAGACAATGACCTAAGAAAGTAAGAACTAAATCCAAATCATGGAAAAACGTTTACTTTGGCTCTACGAAGAGAATTCATCACTACATTCAATCTCTAGACTAAAACTGGTTTCTTGACATTCTCCTAAGGATTATCAATTTACATTCGTGCGCTTTCCGATTGTCCCCACAAACAAGAGATTCAAAAAAATTGGACAAGAAATTTGGACAACTGATAGTAAATCAACTCAAAGAATAATCAAAGATGGCATTGTTATTAAGTGCACACAAGCAAGGCCAACCTTGATCACGTCTTGTACTAAAAGTGATAACTGGGAAGAAGAAACCTATGCTACTCGATAAACTAGCAGGACAAAAATACGATTGATAGCAAGCCACATTAGTAAGGGAAAGCCCGCCCTACACTAAACTATTCTGTCCTTCTGGACAAAGAATATGGTTCATACCATCTTAGTACTTCCAAATTCCAAACAAAAGGCTGGACATCAATATCTCCTATTCAGACATACTTAGCTTATTATCAAAAAGTGCAAACGGGGGAAAAAGGAAACGATACATGCTAGAAATAATAAACAGAGTTCGTTAAAACTTACCAATCCTGGAACTCTTGAAAAATCCCTTCCAAATGTTCCTTGTTTCTGCAGAGGCCAATATGGGAATCACCGTTAAAGATCCACAGAATGGATTATCTTATTGAAGGTTAAAGTTTAAAGTTGGCTATAGTTGAACTCAAACTACAAATCATAGCCTGGAACTCAACCCAGCCACAGCCCATGGTAAATCAGAAGGCAAATACAATATAAGATATGCCTTTAGCGTCTTATGATTGATGTTCAATTCAACATTTAAGAAAAGGCGGAATGTGAGATAAATGATTCCCTACATTTTAAATGGATCAATCTTGAACACTATACCTCAAACATTTTAGCAATAAAGGCATGGTGCATCACATAAAATATTGATCCAACAACAGCACCAGTAAAGTACAGTTTCAGCAAATAGTCAGGTCCAAGATATCTTCCAATCTGAAAGCAGACCAATGTTGGTCAGCACAAAATCAGTTTGAACCAGATTCACAGCCATATAAACCTTAAAAACGTGTGTGTAATACAATGTTGTCAAAGATAGTGTGATCTGTATCATTTAGCATAGACCACTGAAAAGGCTCTACCTGAAGTGGGGTAATGTTTTTGAGAGGGTGCCTAAGAATTGCAGAGATATGATACCATTAAACCATGGCCTGGAAACACATTTACATCGAACTACCAGGACTACCATCTCCAACTCAAATCTATTGTTCTCATTTGACTTTGGTGGTCAAACGATATCAATATTGACAAGTAATTTCTTCAGAATTATGCAGTTATGCAGAGATTCAATGTACAGTTTGACGTGTTTGATTTATTGAAACACCTCCATTCATATTCATTTTTAAAAATTTCCCAAATATATGAAAAGGTTCAATTTTCCACAATATCAGCTCATGGGCAAGTTGAAACATAGAAAAATTATGAATCACTGGGGAATGGTGATACCGTTCATGACCTACACACAAGCATGCCAAATCAGTACAGTGAGTCAGCCAGGAAGTTCATGACTTATATGCCACAGAAGATACTTCAATACAAGTGAGTTTGCGTGGACGTTCACGGAGCACTAAATACAGAGCAAGTACAGAGTGAAAAAAGGAACTTGACAGGTTAAAATTAGAGAATTTGAATGATGCTGTATTAGAGAAAAATAGGTAAGGAACATCCCAAATGTATTAACTGCGAAAACAGCGTAGGTAATACACTTGTATCTTTTGACAACCAAGAAAAAAAATAGTTGAGAATATATGCAGACAGTCAAATGTAAAGGCGGGCACTGAGATGAGGGAAAATTAATTAACACGAAATTTATAAACAAAGCAGAGCATAAAAAGAAGTAACAGAAATGTCACGCGTACACTGCTTCCAAAGAAGTAGAGACCAATCATGTTGGATGCAATATGTCCCATGTCAATATGACTAAATGCAGAAGTGATCACCGTGTGTACACGTCCACTTTTAATATTGTCCACTGAAATCTGCAGGAAGGCAGCCCAAATCAGAGTGGCAGTTAGTATAAAAACTGATGAACCACATCCAAGAAGCAACAATTTCTTTATGGGGTCCCTTCAAATATTTGAGACATATTATTGTGAAAAACTTGCATACTTTAAATTTTTTTAGCACAAACAACGCGCAAAATGAACCAAAGATTTAGCTTCCAGGACCTGGAAACTTTGTGGATCCACCTATGCTGGTTAAGAACAAACAGAAAAACCTACAAATTTAGCATAGATACATCAAACAAAGACTAACCATAAAGTTTTTGCGCATAAAATCACGGTCAAGAACTCGCCACAGTACAAAAACAGCTGCATTGGTGACGATTAAGCCTAGAACTATGTTATCAGATGAATAACCTTGGGAATATGAACTCCTGCATACAAGGGCCAGAAGAGTCTCAGTACATGTAACTAGATTGCAAACATTTTATAGTATCTAAGAGTCTCTAAATAAGCAATTCCAGCACTAGCATTTTAGGTTATACATGTCCCATGTCCAGTGCGAGTCGTGTGACAGTGGAATGTTTTTGGAACTTGAAAGAGTAACACAAAAGAACTCCATAGTATTCAGAATATTTGCTTATAAAATCCTTTAGCGAATCTTGAACATCAAATATGTTAGACATAGAAACAGATAGATCACACATTTTTTAACTTGGAAGGAAGGCTACTTTGGGCATTTGGACTATTGGTCATTACATGTACACAAAACCTACGTACCACATGGGTTACCGGATTTTCTCGACATCACTGAATCGTGAATTGATTCAAGCATATTCATATCACATACCGGATGCACAATTCATAACGAACTAGCCAATATTGCCCACCACATTCATCAAAATGAAAATACAAAACAACAAAAGAAATTTTAGCTTTCAATAACCAAAAAGAACATTACATCTATAAGAATTAAACCTGAAGAACTCCATCAAAATACATTCAACTAGTGCTTATAACAGGAATCATGATCCTTCTCTTTCACAATATATGACACTTTGCAAATTAACACAAGAAAAAAGGACAACAATACTAACAGGTAAACTAAACTAACCTTAACAACTTAAACCCCGTAAACCCTAAACTGTATAATTCATAATGATCAACAAAATCAACACAAACCCATCGAAATTAAGAGAAATAAACAGCTCCCAACGTCATAATTACCTCAATAATACATGAAATTATCTTAGTTCTAAAAAAAACTGCATTAAACAATCACTAACAGGCTAACAGCAACTAAATTAACCCTAAACAACTCAAACCCCATAAACCCTAAACCCTATAATTTACAATGATCAACAAAATTAACACAAACCCATCAAAATTAAGAGAAATAAACAGCTTCCAACATCATAATTAACTCAATAATACATGAAATTATCTTAATTCTAAGAAAAATGGCATGAAAATTTACTAACAGCAAACTAAATTAACCCTAAACATCTTAAACCCTAGAACTTACAATGATCATCAAATTCAACACAAACCCATCAAAATTACGATAAATCACAGCTTCCAACATCATAATAAACTCAATAATCCATGAAATTAACTTAATTCTAACAAAAATGACATTGAACAATTACCATTTACGCTTCTGAGTGGAAGACCAAGGTGAAGACTTAAACTTTGGAAATTGGGTTCTTAAAAAACAAAGTCTTGAATCCAGAAATGAATTAAAAGTGCCCTTAAAATGGGGAATTGAAGAAAATGATTTGGAAAAAGTAGGGTTTGAGTAAAATCCATAATTGGTCGGGGAATAACAATGCAATTGAGGTTTTGCAGGTTTAGGAACAATGGAGGGAGATCTAGAGAGAGAGTAGAAGGGTTTATAGGATTGATTATGAAGAGAATTGCATGGAATTAAGTTTGTTTTCTGGAGTTTTTCGGAGAAGTGTTTCAAGGTAAGGAGTTTGTTCATTTTTTATTGATTTTTTTTGCTCCAAAAACTTGAAACAAAGGAGGGGCCAACCACACAAGGAGAAACCGGAAGAGTGGCTGAATTTGTTGAGTTTCTCCTGCACTGTGGGAACAATTAGGGTAAGGTGTGGGGGAGTAGGGGATATAAAATATCTTAATTGGATAGCAAATAAGGGGTGGAGGGAAATGGAGGGGTAGAGATTTGGAAGGATCTATTTTCCCTCTTCTAAGGCAAATCAAAATCACTTCACAAAAGGCAAGATTTGGAAAGAAATTGTATCCAAACACCCAAATCCCATTAGCCCTCCCCTTCCCTTACCTCCCTTTCTCTTCCCTCCTTCCCCCTCCCCTCCCCTCCATTTCCCTCCACTTTTTCTATCCAAACACACTTTAGTCTCTAACATAAAGTATCTGTCACAAGGGAGAGACGGGTCGGTTTCATACCACATTTGCAATATGGTACCCATTTGTAAAGCTGATTTGATGTCTTGAGATTAAACAAATAATAAAGAAAAAAAAGGAGAGAGGGATGGGGAGTTCCCCATGCAAATGTCGACTACTTGTGAGCTCCCAAGAGTGACAATAGTGTATTCATTCCCAATGTTTCCATAATTCGTTTGAAAGTTGTGATAAAACTCTCTCTCATCCGTAATTTATTCACATCTCTCTAAAAATCCCCAAACTTCCATATTCATCTTCATCGTCTACCTCCAGCTCCTCTTCATCTTCTACATCTTCTATTTTGAGCTTCATCACATTAATATTAGTATACATCAATCTTCATCTTCATTAAAAAATGGGTAAAAAATAGTGTCAAAGAGAACACCACCCAAAAAGGTGCCGAAGAAAAATATGGAAGGTAAATTTTAATTATTTGCATGTTTGTTATAATGGTCACATTATTGCATGTTAGTTTAAGAAAAAATATGGAAGCTGGTTTTTGGTATTGTCTGAATGAAACTGGTGAGAGAAATTATTATTGGTTACAAAAAAAATGCATGTATGAACAGATTTGGTAAAATGGTGACATTAATTTGATGTTGTATCAGGGGAGATATCTGAGGGTATGCAGGCGATGCAGACATTTGTTGAGAATGGCGTTTTTTTTGTACAAATTTGTATATAAAAAATGGTGACAATCTTCAAGGTATTATTGTTTAGAGATAATTAACACGAAATTACTACTAAAATTGATTGAATTTGTAAAAAAGAAAAAAAATATTTGTAACATTATATAATGTCAAATTTAGGGTTTCGTCAATTCATAGATTGCTGATTTTACGAATCTTGATTTTTTGTTGTTGTGATCTGATTTGTTTTCGTTGATTCATAAATTAATTCGATGTGATTATTGTTTATTGTTCGTTAGATTTGCGTTTCAAGTTTGATTTTCATGCAAACAGAGAAAAAAGTAATTTTATTAGTGGAAAGTGAAAATAATAATTTGAAATATATTTGCAATAATTTGAGAACGAAAATGTTACCACCTTTGTGTTGATAATGTGACTACATTAGTTGAAAAATGTACCTATGTTTGAGTGTGTTCAAAATGTTACCATAGTATCGAGATGTAACACCCGTAAATTTGGGATTAAGTTTTAAAAGTAACTAGTTTTTGTACCCGTGAAAATCACGGGTGCGTTTGAGATTCATTGTATAAGTACACGCATAATGTAACCTCGTTTGTTTGGTACATATTG
>VHZZ01000599.1:23744-36403 GCA_009801015.1 Silene noctiflora | reverse complement strand
CAACTGCAGCCAATCCCAAAATGAGGTTTTAAATAATCAAGATCTAATTACAACCATCTTTCGCCATCTACGTAGCTCCGCGGATAAGGCAAAGATGGCCGTGGTATTTAAATCTTGGGCTCGATTGTTTCTTTTTTTATCCCAATTCACCTGGTGTTGTGTTTAAGTACTTCCTTACTTTACGCGGAAATGATGTCAATGGCGTGAGGATAATGCGTAGTAATGTTAAGATAGTTAATTAATTAGTCTAGCAAACTAGGATTTTTACCGACCGGACTAAGACTAGTATAAACTGCGATAATTAAATAGAACTAATTTAATGATAGCAACCACATGTTAGATTAGATCTAGAGGACATAATAGAATCGACCGATCTTATGACCTTAAACATTTAAATTGCTCATTCAAAGAATTAAATCACACCCCCAGATGACTACCTAATGAACTTGATCCCTAAACCTTTTAATCTTATTGAATTCTCTTTTATTTTATTGCAATTAGTTTAGTAAACAAACAATCAAAATTCTTCAAGAAATCAGTTACCTCAAACAATTTAATACAATAGCAGACAATTACTACCGCTTCCCTGTGGATTCGACCATGTCTTGCCACTAGCTACTTAGTTATTTTGAGATAAGTTTAATTTGATATAGATGACACACTAAAACCCCTTATCAAAGTTGATTTGGAATATATGGATAATGTATTGCCGGATGTATGAGTATGATAGGTGTATTGTTTGTTTTTGTACTTAGTAATATGTGATTAGGAGTACTTTTATGCGTACATATGATAGCATGAAGGTAGTTCATTTTTGGCAGGACTCGACCGAGTGGGTCAGGGACTCGACCGAGTATGGTTTACTCGACCCAGCCCCTAACACTCGACCGAGTGAGTAATATGTGTTTTTGGAGAGACGTTTCTGGAAGTTTTTGACTCGACCGAGTACGTTTTCTTGTAGTTTTGGTCAGTTTCTGGAGTGGTTGAACTCGATCGAGTACGTATGGGACTCAACCGAGTGGCTTGTACTCGACTGAGTGTCTTTTGATACTCGACCGAGTACCCTCTTTGGGCGGTTTATGTTTGCTTTGGGTCGTAGGCTATGTGCTTACGATTGTTCACCTTTAATAGCTCAAATAATGCCGCCAAAGAGATCTGCTACGTATATGAGGGCTGATGAGATGAGTGTTGAGGAGATTGCTCATATATTTGAGCATCAGGAGGCTCTTACTGAGCCTCTCAAGAACGTGGGGAAGGCGAAATAGGTGGTCATCGATGCTACTAAGATGAGCACCACCATCTCGCGATTCATCCCGTACCACGTATGAGGGCACAAGTGCACCTAATATGCTCGATAACTGGCATCGGGAGATGGAGAGTGTTATGGAAGTGGTTAACTGTTCGGAGGAGATGAAGGTAGAAAAAGCTGCGTTCTACCTACGGGACGAAGCTGGGGTATGGTGGACTCGTGAGAGGGAGAGCCCGCTATTCCTTGAGCTGAGTTTAAAAAGGCTATGAGGCATCAATTTGTTCCGGAGCACATTCGGAACAAGTTGAAAGCAATGTTCGATTATTTCCGGATGGATGAGAGTATGACTGTGGCGGAATACTACCGCAAATTCAATGAGTTGTCACGCTATGTGGACGATATGGAGTTGAGTCAACTGAGTCTGGCTCACTTTTGAGCAGAGGCTGTCTCTGAAGATTTTGAAGAAACTACTTGCCGGGGTTCCTACGAATTTGAAGGAAGTACATAAGAGAGCTGGTAATGCATAAAGGTTGGTCGACATGGCTAGGGAGGCCAAGGAGAAGGGAAATGAGAAGAGGAAGGCGGACAACGAAAGCAGTGGGCAGTCAGGGTTCAAATGGGGTAACTACAACCAGGGAAAAGCTTTCTCACGTGTATCTGGCTTCAGTGGAGGATCGTCTTATGGGGGCCGTTGGGTGGTCGAAGCAGCAGTGGCAACTCCCGGTTGCAGTGTTACAACTGTGACAGTTCTGGCCACAAGAGATATGAGTGCACGAGCTTCGGTAGAAATGGCTTCCATGGGCAGCGAATATGAGGTTATTCACAGACTCCGGAATAGAGTATGGCTAGCAATCGACCAAGATGGTTCATGGTATAGTTAAGGCGGCAAAAGCAACAACAATGGCAACTTCAACCGCAACAATGGAGGGACATATCGGCGGCAGAATGAAAATTCAAATCGGAATTCAACTGCTAAGTCTATTGCATCGGCAAACACAGTGCAGGGTGGAGGTCATAAAAACAGTGGCAAGTTGTTCATGATGGATAAGCAGGCGGCTGATAATGATGCTCAAGTGGTTACTGGTACCTTTCTTATCAATAACACTCCTACTTTTTTTTGTTTGATTAGGGGGCTACACACTTTTTTCTATATAAGGGTCATGCTAAGTCTATGGTTTTAGGGGAGTATGAGTCTGTAAAGGATAAAGGTTTTATACCATCAGGAGAGTCTGTATCTTGTGGGAGGTTGTATAAAGGGGTGTTTATGGTTGTTGGGCAACTTGCCAGTTGATTTGTTTGAGTTTCCTATGGTTGGTTTTGAGGTAATAGTCGGGATGGATTGGCTAGAGAAGTATAGTGCTACTATAGATTGTCATCAAAAGAAGGTGACTTTAAGAGGACCTAAGGGAGTTAGGGTGTCTTATCGTGGGTTTGCCCAAAGTCAAGATTATTGCGACTGTGACTTTGAAGTCGCACCTGAGGAAGGGGTATCCTATGATTCTTTTCCATGTAAAGGATAATAGGATAGAGAAGCCATCAACATCAGAGATACCAGTGGTGGGTGATTTCAAGGATGACTTTCTAGATGATATACTAGGGTTACCTCCGCAGAGGGATATTGATTTTAGTGTTGAGCTGAAGCCGGGGACGGGACCTATATCTAAGGCCCCGTACCGCATGGATCCTAAGGAGCTGGAAGAGTTGAAGAAGCAGTTGAATGAATTGCTAGAGAAGGGATATATTAGACCTAGTATATCGACTTGGGGTGCGCTAGTTTTGTTTGTAAAGAAGAAGGATGGCAGCTTGAGATTGTGCATCGACTACAGAGACTTGAACCATGTCACGGTGATGAATAGATATCCTTTGTCGAGGATTGATGATCTTTTCGACCAGTTGAGTGGGTCTGGTGTGTTTTTAAATAGAGCTGATCAAGTGTGGGTCGGCCCGTTTCTCTCGTCCCGCTTGGCCCGCTATTTAAGCGGGATTGGACATAAAAATATATAAAATTAAAGGGTAACAGACAAAGAAAATAGGTCCGCTAGAATTAATGGGCGGGTATGGACTAAGAGAAATGTCCATGGGCCAGCCTGTTAAGCCCGTTTAAAATAAATAGTTTCCTATTTTTATTAATATGACAACTTCTTTAACATAAAAAAATGTATACAACAATATGCTAACTATTTTTCTTATATAAACTTAAGCAAAACTGAGTTGAGCCCCAAATAAAAGTTCATAACTCTATTTTATTCTTTATAATAGGTAGTTTTTTTTCGGATCACAATCGAGTTTTTTGTTATAAATTTGAGTCCACGAGCCTGTGGGTAGGCCCGCTTATAATGGACACGGGCAACACATTAAGGCCCGTCGGACAATTTTTTTAAGTTTATGCCTGTCCATGTCTGGCCCAGTCCCGCTCTTGATCACCTTTATTTTCAAAGATTGATCTAAGGTCAGGGTACCATCAGCTGAGGATTCAGGATGAGGACATACCTAAGACAACTTTTTGGTCGAGGTATGGTCAGTATGAGTATGTGGTGATGCCGTTTGGGTTGACTAATGCGCCAGTGGTGATCATGGATTTGATGAATCGGGTTTTCAGCCAGTTCTTGGATCGGTTCGTGGTGGTGTTTATCGACAATATGTTAGTCTATTCTAAGACCAAGGAGGAGCACGAGGAGCACTTGAGGCTAGTGTTGCAAACCTTGCGCGCGAACCAGTTATATGCTAAGCTATCCAAGTGTGAGTTTTGGTTAGAGAAGGTGGTTTTTCTGGGCCATGTGATTTCCAACGAAGGGGTAGCTGTGGATAATAGCAAGATTGAGGCGGTGTCAAACTGGGAAGCACCGAAGAATATTGCTGAAATTCGTAGTTTCTTGGGTTTGGCTGAGTAATATATGAGGTTCGTGAAATATTTCTCAAAGATAGTCAGGCCTTTGACAACTTTGATGCGAAAAGAGAACAGATTTCGCTGGGATGAGAGTTTTGAGGCGGTGTTCCAAGCCTTAAAGGAGCGTTTGACTACAGCTCCTGTCTTAGCTTTGCTAGAGGAATGTGAGAACTTTGAGGTATATACCGATGCTTTAAAGAATGGCCTGGGTTGTGTTTTGATGCAGAATGGGAAGGTTATTGCCTATGCTTCGAGGCAATTGAAGTCTTATAAGGAGAATTACCCTACTCACGATTTGGAATTGGGTGCGGTTGTCTTTGCTCTGAATAATTGGAGGCATTATCTATATGTGGCAACCTTTAAGCTGTTTTCAAATCACAAGAGTTTGAAGTACATCTATACCCAGAAGGAGTTGAATATGCGTCAGAGAAGGTGGATGGAACTTATAGGTGACTATGACATGGAGATTATCTACCAGGAAGGGAAGGCTAATGTGGTTGCTGACGGGTTGAGTAGGAAAAGTGCATATTCTTTATGCACTGCCTTGTCAATAATGAAGCTTAGGGATGAGGTGACTAAGATATGGATCCATATGATTCGAAAAGGGGATGCTCTTGGAGATTTGACAGTTGAACCTGAGCTTTATGAGGAGATCAAGAATATGCAAGCCTTTGGTCCTAAGATTCAGGAGTGGAGAGCTGGGGTGGAAAAGGGAACAGTTTCGAGGTTCTCTATTCATGCAGATGGAAGTGTTCGGTTTGATGGGAGGTGGTGCGTACCTAATGATATGGATCTGAGGAAGATGATCATGATAGAGGCTCATTGCCCTATATATTTAGTGCATCCAGGAGGTCACAAGCTCTAAAAACATCTTAAGAAGACTTTTTGGTGGCCGGAAATGAAAAGGGAGACAGCTGAGTTCGTGGTTAGATGTTTGACTTGTCAAAGCGTCAAGGGGGAACAACGAAGACCGCAAGGTAAGATTTAGTCTCTTGAGGTAGTCTCTTGAGTTACCTGAGTGGAAATGGGAGTCTATTTTTATAGACTTTATTGTGGGGTTACCGAGGACTCGGCAGGGTAAAAACATGATTTGGGTGACAGTGGATCGACTGACAAAGTCAGTTCATTTTATTCCAATAAAAGATACATGGAGTAAGATGCAGTTGGCTAGTGGGTACAGGAAGAATATGGTGAGATTGCATGGGGTACCAAAAGATATTGTGTCAGATAAGGATGCGAAGTTTATCTCCAAGTTTTGGCAAGAGCTGCAGGAATAGATGGGAACTACCTTAAAAATGAGTACGACATTTCATCTTGGGACAGATGGACAGACAAAGAGGACCATCAAGAATTTAGAGGATATGTTGAGGGCTTGTGTGATGGAGTTCGGTGGTAGTTAGGAAGCCAGGCTGGATTTGATTGAGTTCTCATACAACAACAGCTTTCACACCTATATTGGGATGGCACCTTTCGAGGCTTTGTATGGGAGAAGGTGTAAGAGTCGTATATGTTGGGTTGATAGTGTAGAGGCTGTGGTTTTAGGATCACAAATGGTGCATGATATAATTGAGCAGGTACGGTTGATCATGCAGAAGATGAAAGCAGCTCAGGATCGGCATAAGAGCTATATCGATTTGCATCGCAGGTACATCGAGTTTCAGGTGGGTGACAAGGTCCTTTTGAAAGTGTCAGCTATGCGTGGAGTGATGCGTTTTGGCAAGAGGGACAATTTGAGACAGAAGTTCATAGGACCCTATGAGATTTTTGATCAGATTGGTGAGGTGGCTTATCGATTGGCTTTGCAACCATCTTTAGACCGAGTACATAATGTTTTCCATGTATCTCAACTTCGGAAGTATGTGAGTGACCTTTCTCATGTAGTTGAAGTTGAGAACATAGAGTTGGATGAGGCTTTGACCTGTGTGGAAGTGCCAAAGGAGATCTTAGATCGTAAGGTGCGTAAAGCTAGGAATGGTGAGACAGTGTTGATAAAGATGTTGTGGACCAATCACAATGTCAAGGAAGCAACATGGGAACCGGAAGAGGCAATGAAGGAACGGTATCCGCATCTTTTTGATTAGGTATGTTCGGTTACGGGGACGTAACATTATTCTTTTAAGGGGGGTAGGAGATGATCGCGTTTGTTTTTGGGTCCATTTTGGTCAGTTTTGGGTACCTTTTCGGGTTGTTTAATCATGGTTTGAGTACGGTTTGGTTACACTTTGGGGGTATGTTTCGAGTTGTAGAGTAGTAGTATGGTGTTGGTGTTTGTTTTTATAGGTATGGGTTCGAACATCAGGGACGAAGTTCGTTTTTAAGGAGGGAAGACTGTAATACATCAGATTTATGGTTCTAGGTTACTCGGTCGAGTACAGGGTACTCGACCGAGTAGTTGGTGTGGTGGTTTTTGTTAGGCTTCTGTTTTGTGTGTACTCGATCAAGTATGTGGGCACTCGATCGAGTGTGGCATACTCGGTCGATTGTCGTGTACTCGATCGAGTGTCCGGTCGTTACGCTGTTTTTCGCGGTTTGATTAAAGTAACACGGAAAGCATATATAATCAGGTTTTATTAACTAAAATCATTTTATTATCAGCTTTAAACACTTTTCACAAACAAAAGACAACGACGTTCACTGCTTCCTTGTTACCTTCATCATTCCAAGGCTAGGATTTGTTTTGGGGCTTTTCACATCTTAGGGTTCGTTTATCATTGGGTAAGTTATCTATCTTAGTTATTTTGTTGTTTTATTAAAGATTAGGCAAACCCTAATTGGGTTATTTGGGGGTTTAGGATGAATAGCAAGTATTTCATGTGATGGTATTGATTGATTGATATCATAATAGGTGAGGACTTCATAGAGGAGGCTTTCTAGATTGCTTTGTTGTTCTTTTGCTTGGATTACTGTTCAGGTAGGGTTTCCCTACTCAGTTTACTGTGTAATTAGTATAAGATGTAACGGTTTATTGTGGTTATTGTTTGATTGAGATTTATTGTGTTTGGTTTTTGAATGTTGTTGTGGAGCCATTTTCTGAAGATGGTTCTAACCATATGTTCACCTCTGGTGGCTTCCGTCACAAGGAGGATGTGCACATTAATGATCTGGGTTCGCTCGTTGCGATGAGCGGGGTTTTTTGGTGGTAAGGCCGCGGTCCCCACTGGCGGTATGGATTACCTATTGCGATGGGTAATCTGGCTGGGCTACACACCTTGGTGTGTTGTCGGTTACTGGTTATTATGGAGTTTAGAGGATGGATATTACAGTTTGATTTGGTTGTGTATTGGATTATGTTATTGTGATTTTATATTAGTTATGCAGTTGACTGACCCCGTCTTTGTTTTCAAAACTGTGGTGATCTATTCGGGGATGGTGAGCAGCTCGCTTAGCAGGTAATGGATGTTGATGAAGCTCGCGGGGCGTGGACAGGACTGAGTCACCACATGTTTTGTAGTTTAGCTTCCGCTGAGTTAGATACATTAATTTCATAATTTTGTTGTTACTTTTGGAATTTGAAACTTGTAATCTTTTGAGGCTTGTATTTTCCTTTCATTAAAATTGTGTTATTTAAACTCGTTTCATTAAGGTTACTATGATGCTTACTACCTCGGGAAACCAAGATGGTAACACCGTCATACATTGGGGTAGTCCTTGTTAAGGTACCTTCGTGTATAAGAGTGTTACATTAAGAGTCGGATAATTCCTTTAGCCTTTATGTTTGTGGTGTAACTCGGATATTTTATATTAAATTGTACGTAATGGCGACCATAAGGCCAAGAGTTTGCTTGAAATTGGTTATTTAGTGGTGTATTATTTAACATTGGAGTTTATTTACATTTGTATGAACGAATAGGCATGCTTAGAACAATCTTGGGGACGACCATATCTTGCCCTGCCAACACTCGGCCGAGTGCTGAGCTCACTCGACCGAGTGTCGTCTACTCGGCCGAGTGACCCCTTTCACTCAACCAAGTGGTTTGTTTTAGGCCCCAACTCGTCAATGCCCGACTAAGTATTGGGTATATGCCTTATTTCGGAAGTTATATCGGTTACTTTGTGCTTGGATGATTAGAGTACTTATATATGATTGGTTTTCCTATGAATTGCTTACGTTTGACCATATTATGTGACATTTTGTTATTTCAAGGTTTAATCGCTTGGGAATTTTTTAATTCGACATGGGTAGTTGATGACAAAGAGGATATAATGAACTTGAATGGTGCATGTTAATTGCCGTGATTTTATTTTTGTAAAGCAAAATGATAATGATGTCGATATTACGCGATGCCTTGCTATTTTATGTGTGTCACATGGTAGTATTGAATGCGTAAACAAAGTCTTATAATTCCAATAAATGAAAGTGTTCATGATGAATGAGAGTAGATGTGGAAAAACATGCGTGATCAAGTGACGAATAAATTCGACGCGGTATATACGTGATGTGATGTTTACGGAAGTAAAGGTTGAACGTGATTAATCATATTATGAGTCATTCGTAGAATTCTTTAATTGCTCTTATAAAACCCGCATATTTCATCCTTTTGATGTGCGTGCATAGATGTAGTAATATTTGAGTCATATCGCATAATAGATGTGTGTATACGTAAAACTAACGTGCATTGGGAGTCGTTTTTGAGATTAGAAAGTTAAACCTTGAGGTTGACCTTATGCTTTTGACTTTTGGGACACCCGTAGTACTAACGCTATATAGACGGTATTATGGTTAGAGAAGATTTACTTGTGGGAAATTATAATGGGTAAAGTAGTGTGATAAACCTGGAATTTATGGATCGTGGATCCTATTATAAGGATTAGGAGAGTGTTATCGCAAAAGTTGACCGTTGAACTTCGGGACGAAGTTCTCTTTTAGGAGGAGTGGATGTAACATTTGGGAATTTAATGAAAGAAAACATGATATGGTATGATGAGTACAAAAGAGGGGCATACGTATAAAGGAGCATGATGAGTACGCGATGAGAGTATGGTGAGAGACGAGAATGATGTTGGCCTAATGAGAGTGATGATAGTAATAAGAACGGGGATAGACCTTTTAAGGAAGTTGGGATGGGGGAGTGTATGAGAGTCGGTAAGGAGGCTTGATAAAGTGGTTTGGAAAGAATAGAATGAGGCGAATATTGGGGACGAAGTTCATTTTAAGGGGGGAATATTATAGTACCCGAAACGTTTGAGACATATAAAGGAACCTTGGGACGAGTGAGAGGACCCTTAGGCTTGACGAGAGACTACTTGTGAGTAAAGTATAGCTGTGCAGTGGACCAAGTGTGGCCTATACTAGACCGAGTGAAAGTGCAGTGTGCCAAGTAGAGAGTGCAGTGGACAAAGTAGGTGTTACTCGACCGAGTACGGACTTTACTCGACCGAGTGGACTCGGCACTCGACCAAGTCTAGCTTGTCACAGAGAAATCTAACCTGTGATGGGATCCATTTTCCACCTAACCCCAATACCATTTCATTATTTCTCTTCTAACCTACAAATCCTCTTCCTTTTCTCTAAAACTCTCCTAAACACTTCTCCGTGAGATAAAAGCTTGGATTAGAACATTTTACACCTTTCTCCTTCTTTCTTTCACCTGGTGAGTAAGATCTACCCTTTTCTCTTTCTTTTATAAACCCTAACTTTGTGGGGAGGGGGTTTTATACTATATAATAGTATAGGATGTATTGTAAGGATTATTATGTAAATTATGTAGGATGAGACGGGATCTTGCTTGTCTCAGATTTCTTATGGAGTATGCTAAAAGGTAGGATTGTCTACTTGGTTTTGGTAATATGGATGCTTGTTGGAGTGTCATTTGTCATTATTTCCATGGTTAAGATAGTATTTCATCTTATTATGATATTAAAGATTGTTGTGATTCTTATATTGATGCCGGAGTTGCATTATAGCATGATAATGTGTTATGTCGACTTAAAGAGTCGGAATCTTTGCGGATGGCAGATTTGGTATAGTGTGTCATGAGGAGTCGCATATTTGTCTTGTTATGTTGCATATTGCATACATGTAATCATTGTGGATTTTGGAGGAAACGATGGAGTTGTGATTGAGATACTTGGTTGTCAAGGAGACGTAAGACGGGTCGGGACACCGTCTTACGCTTGGGTTGCCTCTTGGAGCTTCCCACTCCAAGAGGGACGAGCACGTTTATGACTTGAATACGGAGGGGTTATGTGGTGTCACGAGGCCTGATAGGGTTCCGGTTAGCGCCGGGGCTCGGTACCACGGACGTGTTCCGAGTACCTATCTTATGGGCTGCGGTCCGGCTGTTTGATGGGCGGTGTTGCGGTGCCGTTACCTGGTTGTTGGTACCGTGGACATGTTCCAGATATCGGTGAGGTGGTGGTGGAGTTGTGTCTTGAGCATCTCATTGATGTGTTGCATATTCATTTAGATGTGTAGTGTCTTGAGTATTGGTATTATCGAAACTGACGTGTGTTGGTTGTGTGTAAATTGTCACCTACTTTAATTGGGGTGCCTGTGTTGATCCATATTATATTTCCGATCATATGGGGAGGATTTTGAGTACAGGTTTGCATCTGGTACCTAGTAGGAGATGGGATGAGCCATGAGCTTTGGTGATCGTCGAGTCGAGTATAATTTTCATTATTAAGGTTGTAGTGGCACGACTTGTATCTATTTATTACTAGTGTGTTTCCCGTGCGTTACCCGGATTCTTAAATAATTGGCTAGAGTTTAAATATATAAGTAATGTTTAAGAACGTTTTAAATTTTATTATGTAAAGCCACAAATAAGATTATACATCCAGATGTATATATGATCATGGTACATCCAATACAAATCTAATTGAACTTATATGCAATTTTTTCGAGCTTTTAAAATTTATGAGTTACATTTTAATTTTTTTAGGTGTCAAAATTAAAATCAAATTGAGCTTATACTTATTATTTTTGAGTTTCATTATAATATTTTGAATTTAAAATTTATATATAGGAGCTCAAATTCTTTTCAATAAAGGTCGTAAAATGTACATATTAGCTCAAATCATTTATTATAAAGCTCCAAATCTATATTACTTGTTGTATAGGTTGTATAGTCTACTAATTGGTGTGGAGGGGGTTGTCGGATAATTTATTGTTTCAACATGTGATTTGCCCGTGTGTTGCACATATTCTAAAATAGTTGGCTAAATGTATAAAGTGTAAAGTCGTTTTAGCCCTTTATTGTGTAAAGGGAACTGTACGATAATTTTAATGCTAACATAATTTGATTAACGATCATTATTGCTTCAGCATATGATTTTATTTGGTAAACTTATTGAAGCTTGGATGACACAATTTTTTTCCATTAGATAGTTGTTTTCGGAGGTTTAATTGATGAAACAAAACAAAAATGACAATCCTTTCGTATTTTAATTCACTTAACATTGCATGTACTACATATAATATGTCAAGTCTTCTCTCTTTTGATATTTGTATCTAAAATATGATAATTGACTAATATAGATGCATTACACCTTGGGCCTTTTAGATCTCTTCTTTTTTTTATCTCTCCTCCCTATCTCAACCACGTGTTTGATGTCCCCCGTTATTGTCAAATGACTCTTGGAACGTTTCTGATAATGAGTTTAATTAGGGCTCTTTTTCTTCACCATCAAAATATATTTTTGTTTCTTATTTTCCTTTCAACCTCATTCTAATTGTTATATCATGTCTTGGTGCTTCTTTAAAATTTTCTCCTTAAACCTCTTTTATTCTAAAGAATGCTCTTACCCTCACCTTTACACTTGGCAAAACCGAGTCGTACCAAATAACCCGACCTAAACTTTACCATCACCCAAATCGAGGACTAAAATTTGGTACTCGAAACCCGAATTGACCCGCTATAGTTACCCCAACCCGAAATGGCCGTTATCCACAAATAACTTGAAAATTACCTACCGAAAATGACAATGACCTGAACCCGACCCGACCTAGCCCGAATTCTTGCAAACCTGAACAAACCGAACCCAAATTGATGTGACCTGAACCCAAACCAATTGATCCGTTTGTCAGATCTACTCACCTTACCTTTCTTTTCTTGACCTAACCTTAAATGATTATGGTATAATAAATAAAATTCATATTCTCACTTACTAAGTCTATATATATATATATGGATCTTCTTATACGTTGCGTGTTTTATATAATAACTTGTACTTGTATTCTCAATATCAATATCAAGTTATTTATTTTAATGTGTAAATTTGTTTTATCTTTACGCGTCAAGTGGTAAATAACACCAAAACTGAATATTGTGAAGCACTAAAGAATTTGTAACTCTTATAAATAAAATGAACAGACTTGGGATGAACGTTTCATGAATTTGCTTTAATACTATCGAAGGAGATTGCTCCATTTATTCATAATCAACACTTGAGATAAAACAACATTAATTAAATTTAATCTTCTCAAGTTTGGAATATGTTGAGAGCAATTTTTACAGCACGACTTACTATTGTAAAGTTATATATGTATGAAATCCACTTAAATTTGTAATTTTAATATGA
>VHZZ01000598.1:109883-202919 GCA_009801015.1 Silene noctiflora | reverse complement strand
TATATATAAAAAAAATTAAGGAAAAAAAAAAGTAACATAGAGACGTCGAAATTCATGGTCAAAAGTGACGTTTTAGAGATCGCAATAAAGGGAATGGGATGAAATTGATTGTGTGGAGGGAGTATTATATAAGCAGGCTGGCCCGAGTAAAACATTCAACGGAGGATGTAACTTAAGTGTTTGAAACTCCGAACTCGCAGGTATCGCAGCGCTACTTTTACCCAGAGGAAGGATTGCTCGCAACAGGTTTGAGATACGGATTGACTTATTTGAGAATTGAGAACTCAACTTGCAACATTTCACAAATAAGGCAGCTTGCGACTGATACGATTGACGTCATTCATTATATGAGACGAGACTCTTATGGCAACAGGTTCGCATATGAAGCGTTAGGTAGAATGATAAGGGATATCATGTCGTTTCATGACTGAGCAGAGAATAACGTTTTTTTGAAGCAAGGTTATACTGCTTGGTGGAGATTCCCATCAGGTCCTGCTAATAATTGCAAAAGTTTCAAGACAAGACGTTGTTCAAACATCGATTAGTAGATCGTATACTTGGAAAGGGTGCAAAATATACACCCTAAAAAGAGCATGCGAGTCTGTGAAGGACAAGGAGACTACCAAAAGTATGTAGCAAAGGCACAAACACTTTAACGAATGACTATTAGCTATGAGTGGGGGAAATTTTGAAACAGAGGCAGAGGATAACGAGAATGAAGCAAGGTGGATTAAGATACGAAAAGAGCATAATGGAAGCTTAGGGGAACTAAAGTTAAAAACTGTAGTGAGCGGAATGTAGTCAAACTTTGATCACGTTGAAATTTATCGAAGGAAGCCATTTTTTAGTCATGATCAGCTTTACATAGCAGCGTCGAGAATGACCGCACCTGAGGGGTTACAGTTCTACATTGATGATAGAGATCAAGTGTATAAAGGTCACACAAGGAATATTAATTACAAGAAAGTTTCAAAAATTTACCAAATTAGTCGTCAATGTAATATAATTCGCAAGAAACTCTTAGAGTAGTAATAAATGTAATACACGTCGATTATTTTCATTCGAAACCTATAATACATATATCAAACCGAATTTTAAATGTATAATGATCCAATAATTAAATAATATATGTACGCATATTGTTGAGCTAATATAGTTAATAGTCATTAATACCAAATAACACTACATTTTAATTATAATAGAAGATGATTTAGTACATCGTAATCAAAGGCAGTCGGGGGGATTTTGTTGGCATGTTAATAAACTTCTTTACCTGAACCTCTGTTTTCAATGATAGCATATAATACTGACTTCGTGACCTAAAGTTTGTAATAATGTCGTAAGATATTACCTTATATTATTACAAATGATCCTACTACGTGCCCGAACATCGCCCGGGCCTACCAACTAGTATATATATATATATATATATATAAAGCAAAATCGCCCGGGTAGTTTGGTCATTACAAATAATAGTGAGTCGGTAAAACGTAAGTGAGACGATAAATAAGAAAACCCGTCAACATAATGCAAAATAGGTGTGGATTGTGAGGGTTTCCTTCAAAATTGGTAAAAGTGGACTCGATAGATGGTAATTTGTAAACTTTAGGACTCAATAGGTGGTAAAAAGCAAAAAACTCTTAATTTTATTATAAAATTTACGAGGTCGTTCACCAAAATGTACTATTTTGGTAGTGATATGGTTTTGACTTCAGAAGGGTAAGTTGGTAAGGGGCTAATTGTAGAGGGGTAATTTAGTAAAATACATGGACGATATTAGTAATTTTTGAGCGAAAAAGGTAGTAATTATAATATAACAAAAAAAAACCTATTTTTTTTTTTTGACCTTTTGAGAATTTTTTTCGTGGGCCTAAAGCGGTTGTCTAACTTGCCTATAGGGTGCCACGGCCATGCCTGAGGTTTGAGGATGTCGTTCTTAGAAGAGCCGTTATACATAGGCATAGCTGCGAGGCCATTGACGGGTCTGGTTGGGAATTGAACGTATGTTTAAGTTGGCTAAGATCATTAGATAATAGTTCCCAACATACTCTAACCATTGTTTTAAACTAAGGATTTTCTATGTGTCCCCTATATTTTCCCGAATTATAACGTATACCCTCGATTTGTAGAAACATCTGATATACCTCTAAACTCCCATAATAGTCCTTAACATACCCTAAGTATCCAAATGCGAGTTTTTAGTGATTGCATATTGTCACAAAAAATGGTACTTTGATGAGTAAATAATGATTACATTGATTACTCAACGTATTTTGGATGAGTAATCAACTAAACAGCTACGGAGTAATACTTAAAATTGTAAAATTTTAGCACCTAGGGTAACGGTAGAACATTTATCGAGTTTAGAGGTATTTTGTGTGATTTTGACAAACTAAGTAGGAAAACGGTTTTATTAAAATTCACGAATTACTCATCTCAATTTAATCTCGTATACTCGTAATTGTAGAAAAACGAGCATTATATACAAACTCTAGGCATCAAAGTACACTGGTACTTTACAAGAGAAAGAAGCATGAAGCGACTTCTAGGCATCTTAAAAATAACGTAGTTACGAACTTAAAAATTTAATAGTTTGCTATGAAAAGGCGATCTTACTGTAGGATTGTGCAACATCATACATTCAAGTATCTCCCATTCAGTAATTAACAATTACAAACAGGCTGATCCATAAGCATGTCGCGCCTTCCTACACATCTTACAGTCTACCATTGTAACTCGAATAGTTTGCCATCATAGAACTCAGCTGCAAAGATCAAGAATGATTGTGTGACGGGAGAGCCTTAGCATTTAGGGTTCCTGACTATGCCACGAGGGTCCCAAATGGACTGCTTGCATACAGAAATTAGATAGAGTGAAACGAGTACCTTTTCAACAGCATCTGTAGTCATGGAAGTCTCTTCGTGTGTCTTCTTAAGGAGTTTGATCCGAGCTTTGATGCTATGTTTCTCCTCTTCAACCTGATTATCAGATTCAAGTTTAGTCGATTTGTTAAGAAACATCATGTCAAGAAATTTCAAANATCTCAGCTGCATGCACAGATCAATAATGATGTGTGTGACGGAAGAGCCTTAGTATTCAGGGTCCTGCCTATGTCACGCAGGTTCCAAATGGACTGGTTGCATACAGAAACTGAAACGAGTACCTTTTCAACAGCATCTGTAGTCACGGAAGTCTCTTTGTGCGTCTTCTTAAGGAGTTTGGTCCGAGCTTTGATGCTATGTTTCTCCTCTTCAACCTGATTATCAGATTCAAGTTTAGTCGATTTGTTAAGAAACATCATGTCAAGAAATTTCAAATTTAGTACGGAGTATAACTTTAAATGTCGAAAGCAATACATCTATTATGTGAAAAAGTTAATATTTTTTGGCCTAAACAGTGTTGAAGTGTTGTGCTGCGCCAGAATCTCGCATCTGAGATGTGACACGCAGCTGTCGTAATGTAAAATAAATTTCGAACACAATGGCAAAGGGCCATTCATCGTACAATACAGTACTTCCATAAACTAAATAATGTTCGGTTCACATAAATGACTACTTTAATTAATTGGTGGATTACTGAACTGAGTTAACTTTCACTGGCAACATAAGAAAGTGTAGTTTGACATAAGTTTTGTTGAAATGCAAATTTCTTCAAGAAGAGTGTAAATGTTACCTTGTCTAACAACTCCTGCAACAAAAGAACTTCATTCTTCTTTGCAGCCAGCAAATCCTGTTTGACGAACTTTATATTTGTTCTGCATCAAGGAATATATAAGGTGTACTGAATCAGCTACATTGCCATGCGTGTTCATAAAGTGACTATTGACTAACACAATCTGAAAAAATTTCACCAAAACTAGTGCATATAAAAGAGATGCTTGACAATATGTAAAAACTACGGAACATGCATAGACACACGAGCATCAGCTCAGTTTATCAGTGTGCTACACCGCTGCTTTTCACCATCCTAATTATACAGCTACTTTCTTGGTATGACTTTTAACCAGGGAACTAAAACTCCACCAATACAGTCTCCAGAAAAGAGCTACAAACACTGTAATATGTACCTCTAAAAATCGGGACTCAGGGGAGGCCATTTGGGTCATAAAAAGCCATACAAAAACATCCTACAATGGTTAATGGTAGGGACCCATATAGGATCATGGTTGGATGTGTTTGGGTTAGAATTGGTGATGAATGAGAAATGATGAAAGAGACTAAGAGAGTAGGATGAGTACATGAGTAAAACATGAGTTAGGATAGTCTTAGGTGTGCCTCATTGTTCTCATATTGTCCTCGTTCCTGGGTTGCTTGAAAAGACAGATTTAGTGCCTGAGGTCCATTTTTCAAATAAGAGGTCAAGCAATATGCTCCAGGTTCGACCTCATGCACAAACCACTAATATCAGACAACTACAACGCTTAGGCCGTGTTCTTTTAGACTTGATTTCATATCAGTTTAGTTCAGTTGAGGTCCTATAAATTCAGTTCAGTTCAGGTCTTATAAAGGTTAATTTAGTCCAAAAGACAGGGGGTTAGAACCCTGACGATGTCAGTTTTAGAGTGTTGGCCATGAGTCCTGAGTCCAGACAATCAGAGAAAAGTGCAGAGCTTGGCCTTTTGACTTATACTCAAAACATTTGTCTTGTTAACACAATATTGACATTGATGATGGGAATTAGGCTCGTAAAAGTGCGTACGTTTGTGAGAATAAAGGGTCCAGACTTTGCTGCTCCACTAAGTCCTCAACAGTATCCAAAATGGTACACACCTGAAAAAGAGGGGGGATTTGATACTCATTAGCTGGGCAAGATGTTTCCTGAGCAACAATCAAAACAGTTACTACAGAAATTTGTTCAGAGCATATACAGATATAGTAATATTTCCATTCAGGATGTCCTTTCTATTTATAAACAGATGCAATAAAGGTTTGCTGACCGAAAAAAACTACCCATCTGGCAACGTTAAAGAAATAGACGAGTTCTTGGAGATGACGGTCAGATAATGCTTTTTGTGAGGATTTCATACACAGGTGATTGATTTTCATTCCAAAACATCAAGCTATACGAGTAATACGACAATTGTTCTTAGTTCGTGATGCAGAGACTCAATGAGTTTCTAGTTTCTAGTTCCTAGGTATATCCTGCAAATGTGAAAAGCCCCCAAAGAATACTACTCCTAATAAGAAATAATTGACCTCCTTTATCCTTACTAATAACTCACTCAGTAGTTTTTCCTACCAAAGCAAGACAAGACTGGACACTCTGCAACATGTAAATAACAGGAATGTCTTAATTCATGTAACTATGTATGTAGCAATTTTAAGTCATTTTTTTACCACGGCAATAAAGCAGTCTATCACTACCCAAAACTAACCTACATTAATATCCATAAATATTCTAATGCCCAAAACCCAATAGGAAGAGAACTGGAATCTTTTCTCCCACTTTGAAGAACAAGCCCATGGCCGCCACTTTACAAATTCCCAACACCCAGCTATTTGTAAGCCAAACCTTGATTTCCCTTCCAAGATTTTCAGTCAAAAGCATTAGCTACAGTTTACGGTAAAGGTGTAGCAATGATCCTGCGTACACTATCCTTTCGTCTCTTCATCCAACTTTTTAGCAAGCCTCAGTATGCATCTTAGTTATCACTTGGTACAACCTTGCTCCAATCTCCACAAGGCTTACTATGTTACTGTAGACTTGAACATATGTTATAGGGTCATTAAGCAATATGTGTGCTCGGCATGGTTTATCAAAACATTTAGTTGCCTTAGGAAATTTGTACGCATAAATTTAAGATATTGAGCAAGTCTTACTTAGACGGAGTATCCGTCGCAAATCTTAAAACGGGCCAAATACTACCACATGGTAATAAAGACAAAAATTTTGCATTTCCTAGGCAACTTGCAATGTGATTTGGTATGTATATGGCCCGTCTTAAGCTTAAGACGGATAGTGTCCTTAAATGAGAATTTAAGATATTTTATAATAGTAGAATCTATCAAAAAAATTAACTGAGATAGAGATTTTGGTGAGTCATTGATCATTTAATAAGTACCTTAGCAAAGCCATAATAGAAGAGGTATTGGGTAGCATACCTGTGTTTCTTGGCATAAAGAATCAAATTCGTCCTGCAAACGTGTTCAAAATGAATTTCAAAGTAAAATATTGGCTATCTTGCTCAAACATAAAATAGAAGAGTTTCAGTCTCTACATGCTGTTACTCTGTCAGCACTTAGAACAAGCATTAATATAAAGGAATTAACAACTAGTGAACGAGAAGAGATTATAAGGAACCAAAGTTAGAGAAGGATTTAAAAAACAGCAGATTTCAAATGCCTAAAGATGAAAATTTTACTTGAGCTAAAATGAATAAAATACCTGAATATTTTCATGCAGTGCTGTAATGATCTGTGGAGAAAAGAAAAACAGTATAGTCAGCACAGACGACTCTAACAAGAATAGAGGACCAAAAAAATACTCAATCCTTAGTCCTTACAGAAAATGGAGTTCATCTACTATGATAAAATTTGAACTTTTGGGGAAGAGTTGTCAGATGGATGCTTTTTATAGTTAATATGTTGAAGTATATTTTGCTCCATTCACTATTTTTATCTGGATGTTTTACATTTTAACTGAGATCGTGTTCTGTATAGAGACTGCAAGACTACCTTTCTATCTAGCAATTACTACCTTTTTGATTGGACTATGATCAATGGCAAGTATTTTGATATAGGTTCTCTATTTGTCTAATCTTTATTAACCCCAACATGTAACTTCCCCGTATATGGACCCCTCCATAACCCAACTACTTTCAAAAAAACATTCTTCTTGCTTCTCTATGCTGTTTTGCTTTTTCCTGAATTTGTGGCCACTTTCTAAAGTCTACTCCTGTACAATTTATCCAAAGCCTAATTAAGGCATTTCAACAAGTTGTGTGACTGACCAGATGGAGCTTCTCAAGTTTGCACAAGTAAACATGATTTCAGATTGCGTTATGTTGTTATAATGTTATATGAAGATTGTAGAACTCAGTAAATGGTCGGTGCTTGAGGTATTGCTAGACCTGTGTAAGCTGTATGAGAAAAGTCTCCAGATAACTCGTAAGAGTCGTAACACAAATAAGCAATACAGAGAGACATTATATTTTGAGATCCTGCTAGTATACCATGATTATTGGCATTTAATAAATTAATGCAAGATGTTTGAGAAATTTATGGCTTGTTATCCAAAGTAAATTCTGAAAGCAAAAATGCCAACGTCTCATTGTAACCTTCAAGTATTCAACGCTACAACATGCTTGTAGCACAGTCTAATCAACCGGCTAAGACCAACTGAGTACGAATTCTACATCAGATAATACTATATTTGTTCTTTTATGCATATCAGTGCTTAAAAGTTAAAACTTTGATTAAAAAAATTAACATACGACATTTCATTATCTGAATAAATTTTTCTAACTACAAAAGAAAGGAGAAGAGAAGTGATCATGAGAAGTCGTCGAATTACTCAAATAACAGATGAACAATTAGGTTACCTGAATATATAGCTGGTAGAGGCGATCCTGCTCAGCCTTGCTAAAATTCGGAAAAGCTCTAGAGAGATCCTAAGTAAAATAAATAAAGAAAAGAGCATGTATAGTTCAAAATTTTTTGATTAGTAATAAGCCAATAGTAATGCAAAAGAAATGAAAAAGGGATTACTGAGGCAGTAAAAAATATACAAGTACACTGAAATCACCCCAAAAAAACAGTCACAGGACAAAGCAAACGGCAGCAGCCACATATTCTCTATCATCCGAAAAAATAAATTTATGATAAAGAGACGGCCAATTGGTGCAATGCATTGGCGCACTAAAAGTACATAATACAGACTCCACCAACAAAACATGATTGCAACACAAAAATCACAACGGAGTTTACTAGTGGATGGTGATAACAGGCACAAGGCATATAGGGTACCTTTACACAGGAAGAAAATACTAAACACTAGTTTCAAATTTTCAATCCATTATGTAATGAAAAAGATTAAAGTATGAAACTGACCACAGTCCACGAGTTATACCCTGAAGGCCTGATGCCTGAAGGAGTTTTAAGTTGGCTGGTCAGAAACTATCAAAATCCGAGTAGCTCGTGTTTTGTGGAAGCCACAAGTAAGAGCAGAAATGCTACTTCAGAACTCAGGGTCAGATAACAATAACATGTGCATTGCATTGCATCATTACATGAGGTTAAGTCAACTCTTCGACTGAGTTAAATCAGTTAAACAGTGAACTGAAACCGGACCTAAAGTTCAAAAATATAGTCGGCACCTCAGCCGATCCCCACAAAATGAATTTCACATCGTCACCCATTCATCTATGACAAATGTCACTGCACTAGACACCTTACACGTCCATCTTATCGTAGAACTACACAGCACAAGGATAGATACCACTTTACCTCAAATTTAGACCTCCCTCGAATAATGGTCATATTGTGAAATTGTTTAAATTCGATAAGCAACACTATGGAAATTTGAAGATATGTCCAGAAGAGATCTTCTTACGACCATACACATTGACAAATTAACATGACCAAAACAAAGAAAGCCACAAGTAACTAACTAGAATCGTTAATTCTTCCTGCATCTCCTACCCACTAAGCCAACTTAAAGGCATCCAGGGTTCAATATCATTTGAAATCACGACAACGAAGTAGGTTCCAGTCCACTTCCATTGGATTATACTACGTTAGCACTACAAGTAAACTCATCCCATCACACGAAAACTTTGAAAAATGATGAATTAACATAAAATAAAATAAAAACCGTATTCATTGTTCGACATCACGACAAGGTTCAAGTACGCGTCCATAACTCATACGGAGTACAACAAATGCACAAAAATTGGAAAGCAATAAACTTCTCCGATTTACAAGTACTAACCCTCACTCCTATTCTTTACAGCACCGTCATTTCCCAAAATTTGTCCAGAAAATTTAAAAAATGTGGCAATTTCAAAGAATACGAGAGAGTAGTATGCGATAATTACCTCGAACGGAAAGGCGGTAAGCAGAGTACGCACGCCTAGCCTAAATGACTTCATCAACTCCAATCGTTTTAATCCATGAGGAACAGTTTCTCCTTCTTTTTCCATTTACGAAACTTCGCAATTATCAACTCCTGCATGAAATTCATGATCGTATATCACAGATTATTGAATTAATTATTCTCAAAACTCAATAATTGTACAAATTATCAAAAAAAATCAAATTTGTATTCGCAGAATTTAGCAAAAAAAAAAAAACATTTCTTCTCAAAATCTAATGTACAAGAAGTGAAGAAATGATTACCTGCAACTGAATCGTTGAGATATGAGTGAAATTTCTTCTGTTTTTTTCTTGATTGAATAATTTTCCGTGGTGTGATTTTGAAACCCTAATTTCTTTTTTGGGCGGGAAAATTCATCACTCAGCTATCAAATGATCGGTTTATCTGTGTTTGTGTAATGGTGTGTTTGTTTTCGTCGCAATAACTTACTAGTATAGATCCCGCGGTATATAGAGTTTTTATTTTCTTTTTAGTTTATTAATTAAAAAATTTAAATTTTCACTTCATTAATATTTAATATTTCATTCCATTATTTTTTTATATAAAACAAAAAAATTGAAATGGAAAACTAACCAAATAAAATTAAATTAAGTTGTGATTTTTTTTAATGAATTTGTTTTTTGTCACGAAACTAATAGTAAGTAGGTGTCAAGTTTTTCTCTACGGTAATTATTTCATTACCGAAAAATTTAGTAATTTATAGTTTATAATTTAATACCAATTTTATTTTATTATAATGAAAAAAAATCATAATTTTGAATTTAATTAAAATATTAGAGTATAATTATAATTATATTAAGATTATATTTTAAGAAAAAGATAATAGTTTATTAAAAAATCAATTATGTCCTTATAAAAATAGATGCATTTTCGAGGGAAAACTAAGTATTCTCTTAGTAGTAAGAGAAAAAAAATCATAATTATGAATTTTATTAAAAGATTAGAGTTTAATTATAGGCATATATTCATTGAAAAGATAATAATAATGCAATGAATGAAAATTTACTTATTACCTTATTTAGCTAAATGCTTTTTGGAGGGAAAACTAAGAAAAATTTTATTCCCCTAGTAGTAAGGGGGATTTAATTGGGTAGAACCGTCTTATACAAATACGGAGTATTTTAAATCAGCACTCTATAATAATTATAGTAACTAAACTTTAATATTTCGCTCTACTTTGCATAAACTATTTTTAAATATTAATAAATATTAGTAATTAAAGAAAAAACGTATTATTTTATTTTATTTATAACAAACATAAATTATAATAGTTTGTATAAAATATTTAATTAGGATCGTTAACTTATATGAATATTGTCCTCTTTCACTTAATTAACCTTAATTTTCAAAGTCTTCTCATAAAAGTTTATTTGAACATGGTTATGACTTATGAGAGAGTCTGTGTATTGTAAAATTGAACTAATTCGTTATATTCCGATGTCTTTTATTTAGTACGGAGTAGTCAACAAAATTGCAAGAACAACTATTGTGGAAATTCGACAAGTCTCATAATANAACAATAGTGAGGTATATTAAAAACCTTTTTGTGGTACACTCATGATACAAATGTAAAACTACTGAGAGCCGGGAGATTCTTCATATCCTGCTCATGGACTACGACCAGGAGTAGTAGGTCGAAAAGCTTTCATCTCGAATTTTTTATATCGATTCATCCTAGAACCAATTTGATTATATGATAACTTAATTACCTTAAACGGAAATGTTGCAGCTGCACTATGTCCTAACTCTTCTATTAGAACTAGACAACTAATAATGCAAGTGAATATTATAAGAAAACTCGATTTAGTATGTGCCATGAAAATTTGAAATTGAAACTATACGGAGTATTTTAAATCAGCACTCTATAATAATTATAGTAGCTACTACTTTAATATCCCGATGTACTTTGCACAAACTATTTTTAAATATTAATAAAATATTAGTGATTAAAGATAAAACGTATTTATTGTATTTTATTTATAACAAACATTAATTATAATAGTTTGTATAAAGTATTTAATTAGGAACGTGAGCTTATATGAATATTGTCTTTTTTCACTTAATTAACCTTGATTTTCAACGTCTTCTCATGAAAGCTTGTTTGAACATGGTTATGAGAGAGTTTGTGTATTTTAAAATTGAACAAATTCGTTATATTCTGATGTCTTTTATTTAGTAGTCAACAAAATTGCAAGAGCAACTATTGTGGAAATTCGACAAGTCTCATAATATAACATTGTTTCATAAACTAATTAGTCGGCACAACATTACAATCAACCAAATATGAAAAATCACACGCTTAATTAAAGCTCAAGTTATCACACCACCGAGTTTCAGAGTTTCAGCATGTGTACAAGAGTGACAAAACAACTAACCAGAACAATAGTGAGGTATATTAAAAACCTTTTTGTGGTACTCATGATACAAATGTAATACTACTGAGAGCCGGGAGGTTCTCCATGTCCTGCTCCTGGACTACGACCGGGAGTAGTAGGTCGAAAAGCTTTCATCTCGAATTTTTTATATTGATTCATCTTGTAACCAATTTGATTATATGATACCTTACTTACCTTAAACGGAGGCGTTGCAGCTGCACTATTTCCTAGCTCTTCTATTAGAACTAGAAAACTAATAATGCAAGTGAATATTAAAAGAACACTCGATTTAGTATGTGCCATGAAAAATTGAAATTGAAACTATACAATTAAATGTTTTACAAATTTGCTTGATTTCTCTAAGAGATTAGAGAAGCTAGCTTGATTAGTAAGTTAATCAATGATAGAGAAGGACTATATATACAAGATGATAAAAATTAGGGCATAGTTAAGCAAGTTCTATAGTATTAATATTAATTAATTAATTAATTAGTTGCTTAAATTACTCCTGAGTTATCAACATGGGAAGAGGTTTTAATTTAATTAATAGTTATATTGTGTGCGACCATCGTATGACACAAAGAGGATTATACATCCAGTTGTATATAAGCATTGTACAACCTAGGTATAAGAATTCGAGCTTATATGTATTTTTTCTGAGCTAATGCAAAGTTCATATTTTTAATGTGTAATTGGATGAGATCAGATACTTTCTAATAAAACTCATATTCTTTAACATAAAGCTCGGATACTTTATTACAAAGCTCAGATTCTACACTATACAACTGGTACAACTGGTTGTATAGTCCATGAATTGATCTTATGATGTGATAGGTAAAAAGTGATCACTTTATGATAAATAGTACAAATGTCAACTAACTTAGTTAAAGAATTCATTAGAAGTGGTATTCATAACCTGAATTCGAACCTTATTAACATTATAATTAATCACTCTTATATTTGTGACGACATTATTATTCCGTTACAAGCTTGTAACTTTCACGAGAAGCAAGTGGGAGAACAAGTGAAAAAAAGGCTGTAAGAAATCACAAACTTATGACCGTCAAAAGTGACATTTAAACGGTGGGGAAGAGAAGCAAAGAAACATGCGAATGCATCCATTTAAGGAAAGAAGATGAGTCTTCACTCATACATGTTTAAATAAGGATTTTCAAAGTTGATTAGACTACACTAATTAGTAAAGTGAAGCTTTCAAAGTATTATTTAATTAATGGTAATTAACTAGCAAAAGAAATAATTCATGAGTGACATATTACATCAACAAAATGCTTATTCCACTAAGCAAAGTTCATAAAAATGTGCTAATGTTTTTTAAATAAAAATAAAAATATTATTTTACGTAAAAACGCGTATTAGAGAGATTATATGGTAATTCGACGTAGGAAATGAAAATGTCCCCTCAATGTATTTGTTTAGCTCAAGTTCACCACTTCATAAGCTATCCCGATCTGTCGATAAGGATGTTTCTGGTCAACACATAAAAACCAAGCCATATATTCGAATTAATATTTTTGTGATTCAGGTTCTTGAACATATAGTTTAGATGATTGAGGTACTTGGAACGTTTAGAAAAAATAACTCTCTACCTCTATTTTTCGTCGATTAAATCGAATGGTTAATGGACGTATGTCTTTGTGATTATAGTTACGAAGTAACAAATGTCGAGAAAAAACTACGTATTTGAGAGACGGTTATGTTCCATCCAATTTGATGGATTGAACTTTGAAGAAAGCAAAACATCCAAGATTCCAAATAAATCACTATATGCTTTAGTCTCTTATATCGAAGAAATCTGGCTCTTAGAATATTAAATCAGTTGTTCTAATGTGTGCCCTATAAAGTTAAACGTATTTGCTAAATCTCGCGCACTATCTTACTATATCCTGCGCACTTTACCTCTATTATTCCAATTTTACCATTCCGATTAACAAGAAATTAAAAAAGTTCTCTCTCCTCTCCCTCTCAAAACTAAATCTATTCATTAATAATTCGTCAATTATGCATCTTAAATGTACACATTTCAGAAGTAATTTTGTCGGTTTATCAACACTTTTATTAGTACATGTCTTTTAATCAATTTAATGAAGTTTGTTAATAGAGAAAAAGGAAATTTACAATTAGGGTTTTAATTTTCTTAAATTGAAGGTCTTCGACTTATTAATTTCTTATAGTGCAATACTTGTCCGATTATCCAACATTTCTCTTAGTTGTTCGAGTCCTGCAAATGTCCCAACTCCATCAAAAACCAATAAGCAACACCAATAAATAATTTCAAATTTGCCGGTGCTGCCAAATACCCCTAAATTTTCACCATTAACTAATTTCCACAAATTTCTCAATTCAAAAATTGTGAATTGCCGTTGAGTTTCTTACAACAATAGAAGCGCTCAAAATGCTCGATGTAAAAATGAGTCTGTACATTAATTTCTTATGATATGTTCTTATAAATCATTCTTTCTCAATTTCTTAATGTGCGCCCTTAGGACACGTGTTATAAAACGGTTTTCCAATAAGCAATGATATGTTATCTTGATCAATGATATTATTGATTAGGAAGGACCCTCCTCCCTAGACTTTATTCTTATATTCGCTGCTTTTAATTCTCTATTGCTCATTGCTTTTCTATTTCATTTTCCCTGTTTTCTAATTTTCTTCAGCACCTTTTTCGTCTATACTCTTTGTCGGCATTATCGCCTTGTAAAAAATAAGATGACGTCACTAGAATATACTGTAATAAATAGGTGCTAAATTTATTGCCCAAAGCTATATTTGCTTTCTGTGGAATTATTTCTCTAATTTATACGAGGAATGCAAAATTGCGTATATAACACAAAGAAGTAATACAAACTTTATCAAATTTCAAGTGAAGTTTAAGGAAATAAGAAATAATCCGCTAGAAAATTAATGCTTAGTTACGGTTTAACTACGAGTACAGGATTAAGCATAGTATCTGATCAACAAATGAGATCGAGATTAGATCTTTAGATGATAATTGATAATTATGTTCTTAAACTATTCGTTCTCCGGTGGCATGAAGGTTATAGAATACAGTCGAGACGAAGTAGAGCATGGCCGTCAGTATCAAAAATGCCTTGAAAGATCCAAGCCATTCTACAAAATAGCCAGTCCCAATTGTACTGATTATTGCTGCAAATGTTCCGGCTGCATTTGAAATACCTGTAATTACCCTTTTCCGGTTTAATCAACTGTCATTTCTTATATCCTTAAACATATCATATACTACGGAGTACTAGTTTAGATCCCGCGCAATAAATGCGCGGTTTTTATAGAATTTTTATTTTAGTATTACTTAATCATAAATTAACATCTTATTAATTTTTTCATATTTCACGTAATTATATTTTGATATGAGAAAAAAATATTGAACTACAAAATTATTCAAGAAAACCGAGTAAAATTAAACTTTAAAATAATAGTGGTAGCTCATTATTTCTTCATTTTCTCGTTATTGTATTTTGTTTCGAGAAAAAAAAAAATTTAAAAATTAATCCAAGAGATTTGAGTAATGTGCTGAAATGAGTTTTTAAAAAAGTTTTTTTTATACCACAAAGCTAACGATTCCAAATTTATAAATTCTCTCAATTTCTTTTTGTCATGAAAGTAATTAAAACGATTTATAATTTTGTTTATACATAGCATGAGTCAAGTCATTCTTAAATAATAGCATCAATAAAAGATTAATAGTTTCTAGTTTTATATTAGTTATTTATATTTTAATTAAAATATTATAGTTTAATGTTTAGTGAAAATATATAATTTAATGAGAAGATTAATTTTAATGAAAAAAATTATATAATGAAATATATTATAATTACTAWTTTTTTTTTAGTAAAAACAATTAAATTATCATAGTTTCCTTATTTAAAAAGATGTTTTTTGGAGGGAAAACTTGTGAATTCACCTATTCTTTTAGTATATAAGGGATTAATTAATTCAGAGGATTTAGTCGTATAAGAATCGGAAATAATGTACCGTGAAGAAGTCCAACTGATTGTGGCGCAATATCCTGCTCAACACATAAATAACGTCAAAATTGAATATTGGGAGAAAACAACGGTTGGAGAATATAAATGAGATAAAAGGCGGTACTTGTATATTGAGTAAGTATCCAGCTTGGCTGAAAGCACTGAAGCTCAAAGCCACAGTTAGTATCACAGATGCAACACCGGGAGTCGTGGCATAGTTTAAGCAAAGTAAAGACAACCCGGGTCCAACAAAACCTATAGACTGCAGAGAATGCAAACACATTGTTACTTTGCTTAATTTACGTTGCATGAAGTGTCCCAGTGTCGTGTTGGAAAGAATCAGGATAAAAAACCACGCTGGTTTTATGGGAGACGGGTTACCTGCATGATTTTACGAACTAGTATCAAAGCATAGCGAGCTTTGATCAAGTAATCAGATGTTGCACCAGCAGCGTAGCTAGAAACTGCCATCACTCCCCATGGCACTGCACTAAACCACGCAGCTTCTTTTAGGTTCACACCAAGTACCTGAGACAATATTCCGAAACAAAATTAATCAATAAATGGTTAAACAAAGAAACTTCACAAGCCAAACACAGTAGCTGATGCTTACAGTTTTAAAATAAATTGGCATCCATGATAGAAGAACAAAATAACCCTGCAATTCCAGGAACAAAATGTGATTTATTAATGCAGTGTCGACTTTTATAGTGAATCTTGTATGAAACGGTCTCACATCTGACACGGTGCTGTTTCATACGCATTTTTTTTGGTCGATTCAAGTTCAGGAATAGTGGAAACATACCCAGTTGTTAGTAAAATTGGCAAGAATGATTGCCCAAGAAGGCCATTTCGATAAGAGAAGACGAACAGGCGGAACCTTAGCATTGCTGGCAGATAAATTAGCCTTCCCTGCTTGGATCAGTTGCAGTTCTGAGTTTCTAACAAACCGACTCTCCCTTGGATCATTTGTGACTCCGTAACTCCATACCAGTAGCCAAAGTAGGCCGAGGGATGAAAACAACACAAAAGGACCAGATATTCCGGTTAGTGTTATCAAATTTGGAGTCACACACAAACCTAATACATTGCCAAGTTGAAATCCTGCCAAAGAAATCCCAACTGCACGCGCACGTTCATGAACTGGAAACCACCTACAGAAGACAGTTACAGTGCATCGAAATTATTCCATTACTTCTTAGTTCTTCTCTAAGACGAGTTAGTTCGTGGATGTTACAACACCACATGAAAGACAAGCATAAGAAGATAAATCAAAGTTAATTACCTTGATAGGATTATGTTCATGGAGGGTATAGCAACACCTTGTGCTAGTCCAAAAAACGCGCGAACAACTAAAAGGGTGGTGGCAGATAAATCAGCTGCCCATGGAGTTAGGAAAGTGGCAAGTGACCAGAATCCGACACCCCATGCCATAACTCTTGCTCCACCAAATTTGTCAGCCATTGCTCCACCGATTACTGAGGAGACTATGTAACCCCACAAAAATGATGACTGATAACACAACACACCAAGAAACAACACCATATATTACACATTATGCTTACTTACATTGTTACTTCAGCTATCATGAGTAGCAACTAGCAAGGACGATAAGTCGATCTCTAGGTGTAAACAAAGCCTATGTGATCGATAATGGTGCCACTCTACAGCAAAACCTCCTTGACCTAAACAATTACTTCCTCCTATTCAGCTAGAAGTTTACAATTGATTTTTGCGCGGTTTTTTAGGAAATGTCATGTGCAAGTGGGTGAAGGCATATTACATGTTATATCACGCCAGAAAAGAAGAACGTAAACAACTAGTTGAACAAGCCAAAAAAGGAAAACGTAAACCTCTAGTTGAATATGATCAAACTGAATTCAGTATCATCAAGTAACGCTAACGATATTTTAAAAAAAAAAAGTACCTGGACAATGCCAACAAAAGAAGTAGACCAAGCATGAGTATGAGAAAGTGGTACAACAGCAACAGACATAACAATTCTATTAGCATTCAAAAGACACATAACCATAGCCACCAAACACACCACTTTATATCTATAGTTTCCTTTTTCACCATTTTCATCATCTTTAAATAAAAAAACTCCATTTTCTCCATCATTTTCCTTGCACTTCACCTCTACATTTCTTATACTATTACCATCTTTGTATTTCTTCCATAATCTTATTTTTGACGGAGATTTCGACCGAGAATTTGTCAAATTTAATGCAAATGATGATGGATTAATGTGTATATTGTTGGGTTTTTGTAGTTTTTTGTTTGAATTGTTTGTTAAATTATTGAATTTTGTGTATGATGAACAAGAACAAATGAGAGATGTCATTGTTTATTTTTTTTTTTTTTTGCTAATTGAGAATTGAATAATTTAGAAGAGATTAGTGGGATTTGAATTAAGTGTTGTGCTACCCATTAAGTATAAAAATAATTATAAATAAAAAGTATATATAGAATAATAATCACATTTTATCTTCTACTTGTACTATTATAATTTGGATTTACTCCAATTAAATGATTCCTTTCAAAAGGGTAGAATAATTGAATAATTTTCCGACTTTTTTCGAGTTTGGTATGTCCGTTAGATCGTTCAGGTGAGCATTTCATTAACCTGGACAGTGGACACCAGCAGAAACTACAGATCAGTTCATTACTTAACCATCTGTTCTGCAAACTCGAAAATTTAGGAGAGACGATCTCTTCCTAAGTTATTAAGAGACCATTCTTCGGCTTCTACAAACTACTAGTATAACAAAGACATAACACAATTACATGAACACACTGTTCATTTTTTTTTTCCAAGATTGCTAATTTGATACAACATCAAAGGTTTATCTACCTCCTCTTACTCTTCTTCTTTTTTACCCTCTACCAATTGATTGTCTCTTCTAGATTGTGGGCATAATTGCAATCCATCTTTTATGATCTTTATTTGTTAAATTTGTGCTTTTTTTACTACCCAACTAGATAAAGTTTTGATCTTTGATTAAAAACCCTAATTTTGTTGACATTGATGAAGGTTAGATTTTGGGCATAATTGCAATTTGCAATTCCCAATTACATAAAGTTTTGATCTTTGAATCAAAAACCCTAATTTTGTTGCATTGATTAGGGTTCTTGTGGAAATTACCAACCTAGAATTGACTCTTTTAGATCATTTATGGTCTATTTGTTAGATTTGTGCTTTTTTTACTATCCAATTGCATAAAGTTTTGATCTTTGAGTACAAACCCTAGTTTTATTGCCATGGATGAGGGTACTGGAGGAAATTATCCACCTAGAATTGTCCCAACTTTGTCAAAATCACAAAACCCCAAAAGCAGAACCCCTAATGATCTAGGAAAAAAGTTTCCTACTTACCTTGATGCTGTGTATGTAACACCAAGAACAAGAATTTTGTGTGAAATTGTTTCTAGGACCCCAAATCCAGACATTGATTCTGCCCTAAATGATAGTGGCATTACGCCGAGCGTGGAGCTTGTAGAGGAGGTCCTTAAGCTCTCTTATAATAGTCCTGATGGTGCTGTTGGATTTTTTCGATGGGCTGGGTTTTCGCATAAACCCTCGGCTTATGCCTGGAATTTGATGGTTGATTTGCTTGGTAAGAATCAATTGTTTGACAAAATGTGGGGGGCTATTCGGACAATGAAGGAAGAAGGGTTGCTTTCACTTGCTACATTTGTGTCTGTGTTTGGGAGTTACTGTGAGGTGAAAAAATTTGACGATGCTATGATGACGTTTGATGTGATGGATAAGTATGGGGTTGAACCTGATGTGGTTGCGCTGAACTCCTTGTTGAGTGCCATTTGTATGCAGAACAATCAAACTCAAATGGCGTACAAATTTTTCGACAAAATCAAGGGTAAGATTCCACCTGATGGAGATACCTTTGCGATTTTGTTAGAGGGTTGGGAGAAGCAAGGGAATGCTGCCAAGGCTAAGACAACGTTTGGCGAGATGGTGGTCCGTGTGGGGTGGGATGTGAAGAATATGGCAGCTTATACTGCTTTCCTGAACACACTATTAAGCAAATCTCAGGTCGATGAAGCTGTCAAATTTCTCCATGTCATGAAGGGGAAAGGATGTTTGCCGGGTTTGACATTTTTTTCTAATGCTCTAGATATTCTCGTTAAGCAAAATGATTCTGTTCATGTTGTTCCGTTGTGGGATACAATGGTGGGGAGTGATATATTGCCCAATTTGATCACGTTCAATGCAATGATCGGTTTGTTTTGCAATAACAATGATATTGACAATGCCTTTCGGTTCCTCGATGATATGCCAATATATGGAGTGTTTCCCGACTCCCTAACCTATAACACAATATTTGAATGCTTAATAAGCAACAAGAAGCGCCGTGAAGTAGCAAGCTTTTTCAGGGAAATGATAAAAAACGAGTGCCTTCCTACACCTCGTAATTGTACTGCCGCTGTTGATATGTTGTTTGACCAAGATGATCCTGAGACAGGAATCGAGATTTGGAATTATTTGCTAGAAAACAAAGCCCCGTCAATAGATGATACTGCTAATGTCCTGCTGGTGGCACTGTGCAAGATAGGCCGTTTCACGGAACTCAAAAGAATTGCCTATGATATGCTCGACCAGAGAATTATCATTCAGGTAGACACCATGGAAAAATTGCAGAAGGCATTTTATAAAGAAGGCCGGAGTGCTAGAGATGTATATGACAATCTCGAGAGGAGGTGGAAATCACGCACTTTGCGATGATCATTCCATGCTCTTTTTACCGCCCTTCCCTTTTATCCTCTTTTACTTTTCTGGATAGCCTTTAGGTAGTTTTTCTTTCTCTCTACTTGAAGTAACTGGTGCTATAATGGTAATGCTTTTAGCATAAAACAGTTGCCTAAGATGTGGTATAACTTATTCGCCAGTCACCACCTCTTCCCGCATCTCGAATTTCTTCACGGTCAAGAGCCTTAGCATGGTTATACACTAGTATGTAGCTGTACCACCCTCGTTAGACCTGTCAAAATGGTCAAGCGGGTTTTGTTTGGTTGGAACAAAACTGGAGGCCCCATCTTCCCATGTATTCCGACATTGAATTACTGAACTGATGTGGAAGTGACTGTGTCGACTGGAACTTATATTGTAGGAGTATAAGATTTTCAGTCTTAAATATTGTTTTTATGTTATGATTACCGAATTGCTTGTATTAATTTGATCTTGGTTATGACAAAAATGTGACCAGCACTGGTTCAAAATGTGCTGAAACCTTGATAATTCTGTCCACAACGGTCCGAGTTTAATCCCGTTATTATGAACCAGTGTTGTAGTCATTAGCTTCAAACTGAAACTGAAAATTATTTTCTGCAATTGTCTTTGTCTGATTCTTGAACACCATCTTTCCGCTTGATTCCGGTCTGGTCCATTTTCCCGGTTTGGACTGGATAATGCTCGATTCCAGTCTGGTCCATTTTCCCGGTCCGGACTGGATACTGCACCCCCCCCACAGCCTACCTATAAGCAGCGAACCACTACTCCCTCCTTTTATGACTTATACCGATAATTCGAGAAAAAGAAAACCAGATGACTGAAATATTTTTTTGGTTGCATAGAAACTTAGAAACTACACCTTCCGACAAATACTTATATAAGGCGGTTTTAAACAAATTTATGATCCATTTTTCAATTATATTAGTGTAAAATCGTCTTATACAAGACTGACTCCACATCCCGCGCCAGTCGACTATGCTTACAAACAATCTTATGCTTAACAAAACAACCTGAATAACCCTTTAAGATCAACAGAAGCACAAAAGAGAAAGGCAAAGGCATCATATATTTTGTAGATGAAGTGTAGTATACTTTTGTTCTTTGTTTTCAAAACAATAGTACTCTAAAGTACACATTAAAGTTCCCATAACATACATCATACTCCGTCTCATTCATCAAATTCTTTACATTTACTTCTGATACACACTTTTACGACCTCACATACATATGACTTTTAAAGATACTTACGTTCTATTATAAACGTAAAAAATCAGTTGAAACCTATCACCAAAAAAAAAAAAATGTAAAGAATCTGATGAGTGAGAGAGACGGAGAGTATTATTATATTATATAATCCCAAATTCTTCATATTCTTGGTACAATTAGCTTTACCTCTAAGTAAAGAAGATACCAAAACCTTCCCTCAAAATGAAGATGAAGAACCTTAAACTTCCAACACATGATTTCCTCACTATCCCAACAAATAAAAGCACCCCACATTCTAATTCCGAACCTTGAATTCCCAAAATAAAAAAGACGTAAATTTATTTAAAATTTAATAACATTGGCTTAATGCCGAATGTTATTGTTATATTAATCCCATTAATATCTTCGTTAATTTCATCATTAATCTTCGTTAATGCCAACGGTGATTGGCCGCGGACACCACGGGCAACGCCGGACGCACCCGTTAATATGGTGTGTAGCCATAGTATGCACATTTTTAACCATAATTGTTATTATTACCGGTATGGTAATTTTTATAGGGTATCTTGTTATTAAGCCAAGGGTGCCATATATAATTGTCACAAATGCACATCTAGACAACTTTGACACGAGTCAAGCCGGGTTATTAAATATCCAAATTACCCTTTGGATGAGGGCCGAGAATGATAACCAGGAGGCTCAAGCTAGCTTTTCTGATTTCAACTACGACCTCAGTTTCCACGGGATTAAAATTGATACCCTTAAGAATTGGCCTTTTGAGGTAGGTAAAAATGGGTCGGTTTTATTCCAATTTATTGCAAAATCAAGTTCGATACCATTGGATCCGGAACAAGAGTCAATGGTATCAAGATCATATAATGAGGATAGAATTGTATTTCATTTGTTGGGTCGGGCAAGAGCAAGATGGAGAGTTGGACCGTTAAAATCTGTTAGATTCTTGTGTAATTTATTTTGTGAATTACAATTTCATAGAGATGGGACTAGTTTTGAATCCCATTGTACTCCTAAGTTTAAATAATTTTAAGTTTAATTTAATTTAATTTGGTTTCATTCATAAGAAGATTTATTTATCTATTTAAATTATATATTATTATTTACGTTTTGTTTTTTCGCATTATTTTTAGGTTTTTTTTTTTTCAATTAAAATAACAGCTTTTTAAATAAAATAAAATAGTCTGGTTATTATAACGGTAAACCGTGTACTTGAAAGATATTTCGCCTTTTTCTGAACTAAATTAGTTGTTTAATCAGGTATTTTGAAAAATGTCTTACATGAGAATTTGTGTTTTGTCAAGTATTGAGATTCGAGTGACATTTTTTTACCTGTATCTTTCTTCCATTCGGTGTAAGATTAAGGATAAAATAATAAAGGTAAGGGTGGAGCTACGGAAGGGCTAGTAGAACGTTCGTCCCGCTAAAGGATAAAAGTTTCGATTTTTTTCTAATTTACCATATAAACTACTTTTATATAGCATGTATGTAAGCAGACCGTCGCTGTGACTTCTCACACCCTCCTTTCAACTTGCACTCCGACTTGCTCTTTGTAAAAAGTCGCAAACCTGTAACGAAATAGTGTCACCATAAATGAATGTCCCAATCAAGTATGTATGTAAGCCTTTAAAAGTCAAAGTTTGTAAGAAATGTAAACTTCTTTCTTTCCTCTGTAAGTATATACTCCCTCCATTCAACTCCACAAGGCCACTTTCTTTTTACACGTTTGACAAGACGTGTTTTACGCGGTAAATATCGTTAGCTACGTATTAGCAAAAATTATAAAAGTTAGATATTTATAATATACTCGTAAAAACGAATCAAACAAGATCTCACATGAATATAATGTCATTTACGTATTGAGAGAAAATTGAAGTTGAACACACGCTTGTGAATAGTGTGCAAAATAGATAGTGACGTTGTGGAGTTGAATGGAGGGAGTATATATATATATCAGGTAGACTTTATGTTGTGCATGCAACAACTTTGACAAATTATGTAATTTCACATTTTCTACTTGTGTGGTTTTGGCTTTTTGTCCTAGTCACAATGTTTAAGAAAAAGTTTATGACTATTTTTTGCATTTAAAAATTATAATATAATAATTTAACATTTTATTTCATTGTTTACTTAATCAATAAGAAAATCGCAAATCGCGTTTGTAAAGGAATGCAAGATCACTAATCGTATAGATAATAAAGACAATATCTAATTATAAGCACAAATTCTCATTGAAGACGGGCACTATCCGTCACAAGCTGAAGACGGATAGTGTCTCTCTCACAATATGCAAGTTGCATTATCCATGTGATGCTCAATTTCATCCCACTTGCTTTATTGTGAGAGACTAATATCCGTCTTTAGTTTGTGACGGATAGTTTCCGTCACAAGCAAGACGCTTTGAATTATAAGAGACTTATGTTACTCAATTGATTAGAGTGAACGATATAACATGAAACATTGATAACCAGTCCGGGGTAGTGCCAACTTTCCCTTGGTCCGACCCACTCCATCACTAAAAAAATTCGCAAATGTTTATTTCAGACGGGCTATTTTCTGTCCGAAATAAGACGGATTAGATGTAGTCATTTTACGATAAAATATTACTATTTTTTTATAAAATGTTACCATAATTTTCAGGGTAAAAAGTGAGAATCCCTTATATACTAAAAGAATAGGTGAATTCACAAATTTTTCCTCCAAAAAACATCTTTTTAAATAAGGAAACTATTGATAATTTAATTGTTTTTACTAAATAAGAAAATTAATAATTATAATATATTTTATCATACAATTTTTTTCATCAAAATTAATCTTTAGATTAAATTATATAATTTTCATTAAACACTAAACTATAATATTTTAATAAAAATATAAATAAATAATATAAAACTARAAACTATTAAATTTTTATTGATGCTATTATTTAAGAATGACTTGATTCATACTATGTACAAAACTATAAATCGTTTTGATTACTTTCATGACAAAAAAGTTGAGAGAATTTATAAAATTGGAATCGTTAGTTTTGTGGTATAAAAAATACTTTTTAAAAAACTCATTTCAGCACATTACTCAATTCTCCTGGATTAATTTTTAGTTTTAATTTTTTTTTTTCTCGAAGCAAAATACAATAGCGAGAAAATGAATAATTAATGAGCTACCACTATTTTTTTACTGTTTACTCAGTTTTCTTGAATAATTTTGCAAATCAATTTTTTTTCTCATATCAAAATATAATGACGTGAAATATGAAAAATTATTAAAGTGTTAATTTATAATAAAGCAATACAAAAATAAAAACTCTATAAAAACCGCGCATTTATTGCGCGGGATCTAAACTAGTTTTTAGAGTAAAAGATTAACACTCCTATCATATTCCCGCTCAATTATTCACGCTCAACTAAGCAAAATGCACTGAATATTTCTCGATATATTCTTTTGATTCTATTCTACAGCTCAAATAATATTCTCGGAAATTGAGGGACCTATTATTAAGTAGGTATTGCAATCAAATCTTTTATATTCTTGGTAATATTTTATATTCTTGGTAATATTTTATATTGAGGGAGTCGCAATCAAATCTTTTATGTTCTTGGTAATATTCTCACTAATTGGAATTAACTTCACTCAAATGATTTACTGACATAATTTATAGAATATTTCAATAAAATAATCCCCTATATACTAAAAGATTAACAAAACTAAAATTTTTCCGCCCAAGTTTTGCGCCAAATACACATTCTACTATCTATTTTTAGTCATATTCTTTACAATATATACGGAATTTTAAAAGGTTTCCCTTAAAATTCCATTTACTTAAATAAGGAAAAATTTTCACTCATCCAAACTTTATTTACTTAAATAAGAAAACAAAAATGAATATTAGACTATTAATTTTTCATTAAAATATAACTTTTCATCAAGTTAAAACAGTTTTTAATTAAAATAAAATACAAGTTTAAATACAAATTGGTAAACTTTGTAGAGAATGATTTGAGGCATGTTACTTACTCTCTATAAAACAACAATAAAAACTGAGATTGTTAGATCGTGAAAAGAAAAAATCATTAAAACAAGTTAAGAAGTTTATAAAATTAAATTATTAGTTTTGTAATTAAAAAAATAATTAATATATAAATTCACGATATTACTCAATTTTCTTGATTGATTTTACAGTTCAATTTTTTTTCTCATATCAAAATATAATGACGTGAAATATAAAAAAATAATGAGATGTTAATTTAGCATGAATAACTAATACAAAAATAAAACTCTATAAATACCGCGCATTCATTGCGCGAGATTTATACTAGTAGTTTGATAAATATAATTGAAAATAAAACAATGATTTATAAAATATTTCAATATTCTCCCCATAATTTAATATGACTCCAAGGCTCCAAAATTTTCAAGAAATGTCGTTCTTTCTTGCACTAGCTACTTCTAGGTTTTATCTTCCCTTATGATCCTTTTTCAACTGATTTTTATAGAAAAACGTACAATTAATTTATATTTATAATTTTATGAGAATGTCTCTTTAAAATTCAAATCTAAAAAAGACCGTGCTGTAGCACGGGATTTACACTAGTTTTGTCATTAAATAATACATTCTATTAAAAAATGATGACATTTTAGATTTTTATCCGTCTTATTTCAAACCATCTGAAACAAGACTTATTGAAAAAAATTAAAGCAGGCCTAACACAACCTGTCTTGACCCGCCACTCACTGGAACGTTCTTGGGCCAGTAATTCCAGAGTCCAGCCCAGCACAGCCTGTCGTCTAGTACGGCCCAATAGCTATATCCCTAATTGATGGTCTCCGACTCCCGGACAAATGAGTAACATCAATCTAATCATCCCACACCTATAAATTCTATAACCTTAGCAAAGGAACAACGTAGTCACTGCACCATAGTACCACCCCCACTGTCCCACTACTTGCAAGCTTGCAACACCACAACAGTGACGGAACCAAGATTTGAACATATGAGGGGCGGGAAAATTTAAAAAGACAAACGACTAATTACATAAGATATACTTGAAAAAATTTCAAAAAATTTAATTAAAAACTTTGAAAATTTTGTCCTTTAGTGAAAGAGCGTCCCTGCTAAACCCCTAGCTCCACCATTGTCGACAAAGTCCACCATCAATAATTAACTTACTATGTACGTGCCCGTCATCAATTGCTATAATTAAGTGACCCATAAGAAAGAACTATTGACTGAGGCCAAAATGCCCAATTTTTAGGTTTAAAATAAATGGTCACGTGTTTAATTTTTGAGTTACGGATGAAATAAATCAGATTTTAGAGGAATTTATTTTACAATTTTTTTAAAAAATGGTCCTAAAAGTAATAAAATATGTACAAATTATGATTAAAAATAAAATTGGTACATTTATTATGTAAGTGTAAGTAGTACGAAATTACTATGTCACGATCAATAGCAAAAGGGTCACGAAATACAAATAAAATAATACGAAAAACCGATCTCTCAATAACTTATTGAAAAATCATCTCTCAAGTTTTATTGTTAAATTGTCTTCAATCATCCGAAAAAGATTGCTCCGTAAAACCTAAGAACATTACTCCTATATGTTTTCCTTTTTCTAACCAAAAATCCAATAAAGCTTCGAGTATGAACACTATCACTTAACCCAAAGAAGATTGTTCCGTAAAACCTAAAAACATTACTCGTATATTTTTTCCTGTTTCTAGCCAAAAAAATCCAATAAAAGTTTCGAGTACAAACAGTATCACTCAAATTCACGATTTTTCCTATCTTCTCAATTTTCATTTTCTTTATAAAAATATCTCGTATATTTTTCCCTTTTCTAACCAAAAATTCCAATAAAGTTTTTTTTTTTTTTTTCGAGTATGAACACTATCATTCTAATTCACGAATTTTCCAATCCGTCTCAATTTTTTTTTTTTTTTTTTTTTTTTTTGAAAATAATATGTTAGGTAAGGAATAAACGTGTATACGTGTCAAAATTCGCAATACCAGTTTATTCTTATATATCCAGGTATTTCTTATATCCAGGTATCCAATACCTGCTTCATATCTCCAAATATCTATTTCTCCCTCTTCTATTTCTTCCGACATAAAATTTTGGAGAGACGGTTTCTCACTTTTCCGTATCGGTTTTATTATAAGACCGTCTCAAAGAAGACTTACTGTTTCTGGAGCTTTTCCGTTATTATTACCGCACTCTCTGATTCGCTTGGTGCAGGTCGGGAACCGCCGTCCTCTACCACCGCCGCCGGAGAATGTTCTCTCTCATCGCCGTCGCCGACGGTGGAGATTATTGTTATTAATCGGTGTGGTGGTGGTTGGTGTGATATTACTGTTCCCGCTTTGCATCAACTGAATTCGAGTCTGCGGTGATTTGTTTTTTTTCTCTCAATCACTAGTGGAGGAGTTTTTAATTAAAGGTAAACAAATGATTGAGACGGAACAAGTTATCGAAAATTTTAACAGGGTGACTCTCGATGTTTATTTATTTTAATTTGTTGATGATAATATAATTATGTGATTTTAATTTTTAACGGTAAGATTTGAATGATTTAGGTGTTTTTTTTTTTTGTTTGTTTAATTGATTGATTTGCTAGGGATTTATTCATTATGAAGATCTTGCAATTGAATATTTAAGTTTGAAGATTGATTTGTAAGTTGAATTAGATACGCTTTTAATTTAATTATTATTGTGGAATCCGTTTAATTCAATTGATCTTGATGTTAGCCATATTGTGGAAATAATTATGTCCTTGTGATTTAAATGACGGAGATACCCAAATAAGGAAAACGTAAATAATAAATGATCGGAACGGAGAGAATATTTGAGATGCTTTGATGCTTGATTCGATGTTGAAGTCAATATATGCTTGGTTTATAATTGTAGGGTATATTATGAATTTATGATATATGCTTTATTTGGATCATTCTATGTTATGCCAATCAAATTCCTTGTTAGCCATATTGTGGAAAATTATGTCTGTGATTTAAATGACGGAGACACCCAAATAAGGAAAACGTAAATAATAAATGATCGGAACAGAGAGAATAGTTGATATGCTTTGATGCTTGATTCGAGGTTGAAGTCAATATATGCTTGGTTTATAATTGGAGGGTATATTATGAATTTATGATATATGCTTTATTTGGATTATTCTATGTTATGCCAATCAAATTCGTTGTTAGCATTATGTCTTTGTGATTTAAATGACGGAGACACCCAAATAAGGAAAACGTAAATAATAAATGAGATGCTTTGATGCTTGATTCGATGTTGAAATCAATCTATGCTTGGTTTATAATTGGAGGGTATATTATGAATTTATGATATATGCTTTATTTGGATTATTCTATGTTATGCCAATCAAATTCCTTGTTAAAGCTTAGTCAACTTTTTCCAAATATTTTATGATAGATTTATATATAGAAGTGGTCTATATTCTATACTATTATTTACCAGATTTGTGGCCTTTGAGGCTAACTAATACAGTAAGATTCTTGTTTTGGTGTAAGGGAGTCCATCTTGGGCAATTAATGTTGTTTGGTTTCGATACTTTCGAATCCAAGTTACTGTAGTGCCAGCCATCAATAATTGTATGCGATAATTTATGATATTCGTTTGATTATGCTCTTTGTATGAGTAATTATCCTGTAATATTGTTCTACGACGTTACAATACCTTGATAAATGAGGTGAAGAAGACATTGACAATGGTCTTACATGATAACTCGCGTCTTAATAAAAGTTTCTTCAGTAAGATTTTATTTACCTATTCATCGTAAATTTGGCCATACGGCCATTATGCCACCGGCCATCCCCCTTAGACGTGTTGGATTTTCTTTGACAGTCTTAAATGCATTTCCATTTTTGTTTCGAGTTTTTTCTCTTCAAGCTACTTCCTTTATAAAAATTAATGGTAGTGCTTGTTTTAGTAAGGACTTCGAAAATAATTACTGGGTCTAGACTATGTTGAGTAAAACTTGGTGCAAAATATAAGATAGTTTATGTGGTAATCAATGTGATATTGGACTATCCTGTTGGAGGGAATTTGGTAAGGTGTATGGTGCACACCATATAAAGTTGACAAATGCAATACTGCACTATTGTGTTGGAGGGGATTTGATAAGGGGTATGGTGCACACCGCACCATCTTAAGTTGTCAAATGCAATATCGCACAGTTGTGTTGGAGGGGATTTGACAACGTGTAATGTGTGCACCATATGAAGCTGCCGAAAATTATATCAACAGTTGGATGATTTTTTGAGCTGAGGCTCTTCTTCCATCTGATCTGGAGGGGAAATGGCCACTGATCGTCTTTGACGTTGATGTAGTAGTATGAGTATCAAACTATCAATTGTATGCTGTATCTGTAGTGTATCACATATACGTTTGTTCCTTTGTTCCTTTCTGGTTTCCATTATGCTCGATATTGGATTCCAGTTTGATTCCTTTTTGGAAGACAGCTCTTCCAGAGCATTGCAGTCAAAGACTCGATATGCAAACTAGAGTATCATAACGTGGCCCTTAGGTGAAATACCTTACTTTTGTTGAAGAGGAATTTATTCAAGTGTTTCTTTTAGTGGTTTACCTTCACGTAGAGTCATAGTTATCGTGAAAAATCCTCTAAAAGTTGTATGATTTGATGAATATATGTTCTGCTACTTCTGGAAAGAAAGATATACTTTTGTTGGGTTTGATCATTTTGAAGTTGTATGCAGACATGCAGAATCAAAGTATAGTTTCTTGTTTATTGCTGCTTTTTTCCATTTGATTCTCTTTTTGCAATCCAATTTTTTGGAAACGTTGCTCCCGTGGTTCACAAAACTTAACGAGGACTTCGTTCTGTACAAGCTTACGTAGTTAGTTTCTCCAAATTTATTTCAAAATTTAATTTGAGAGAGATTTCAAAGAAAATATGGACATACAAATGACAGGCACCGTGGCAGGCCTTTCAATGTAAGCTTCATTTGGTAAACTTTTGATATATTTCCAATGTTTTTTACAAGATATTCATTTGAAAGATATTTCTGGAGATATTGCTGATGAGAACTTTGTGGTGTCCGTATGGAAATTGTGGACAAAGGAAATCGAAGCTTTATGTTTCTACGACAAGGGCCCTGAGATCTATTGGAGTAAATGATACGCTAACATGCTGTCGACGACTCGATGCAAGGATAGTGTCCTACAACTGTGGTATGATTCTCTTCTTTTAATGGCTAGGGATTTAGTCGAGGGAGTTTGGTAAAACTTTTTCAGAATTTTGGTTGAATTTTATGAAAATGTTCTGTTTTCTTCCGGCAGAGATGTACATTTTATGTGTCTCCGATTATGTTGTAGTATGCTGAATCCAAGTCAAATTTTTATTCTTCTGGTTTCACGACGCATTAATAGTTTTTCCAATTTTTTTTTTCTTTGGGAGTAAATATTTAGGGAACATATCATTCCCTTACCTCGCAATTTGCGAGAGCCTTTGAGGCAGTAGAGTAATGTTGTAAATCATGCGGTGTCTGCTGCAAAAACTCGAGAAGTAACTATGGACCTGTGACTTCTAGAAGAATGCCAACTAGGGTATCCAAGTTCATTTATTTCCAAACAAAAGTCCATATATTTTTTTCGTGCTAGATTCAACCATACAGTGATCACGGCAGGCTTTTCAGATCTTGACTTCCGTGCTACATTCTAAGACAGACATCACTTGTTGTTTCATACTTTCATGTTTTTTCTTTGGAAGTTACTTCTTAAAACATTGATGCGGTCGTTGTGTGTATAATGTATACTATGGGGTTTCACATGTTTGAAATTAGGGCTCGTAACGTGATTGAAAGATTCAGAATCTGGAAATCTACATAGGGCACATTATAAATCAAGAGAGTAATTGTTGCTTATCTCAAATGAACGTCTCGCATATGAAACTGTTGCATTTGTCAAGAGTTATTGATGCAAATTGTTATGCAGCTCTTAATATATACGAAGTATCGTGTATTTGTATGATATTCAGAGTGAATTTGTGAGATTATGAATATTCGTTGTTTGAATAGGTCCATTTAACACTCAGAAGGTTCTGTTGTTTCATATCGTCAATGTGTTCGTTGACCCATGTTACTTTGATTTCGATCATAATTTTTTTGGTGTTGAATAAGTTAGGTATCTAATTTCATGGGAATAAATATTTGAAAACATTTAATTAGGTTGCTCGTTTTTGCGGAAACTCAACTGAATTTCATCTTTTCTCATGCCCGATGCTCGCGGATTGTATGTTTTTTGTTTTTCCTGTGGGGGTAAAGAGAACCACAAGGGCGGTTTTGAAGTTGCCAACTTTCAAATTTAGGTCACGAATAGCAGTTCTCAATGACTTCGAAATTTTAATACTTCAGCATTCATTTACATACTTGTAGAGTTGTATGGCTTGTAGTAGTTTTGGTGTAGAAACTATTGTCATTTTATATGCAGGGTCTGAATAGTTGATTGGAGTTCAGACTCTTGTGCTAATGATTGGCTACTATTTTATTATATATTTGATGTGAGCTAGGTGACAGTCAAGTTTAGTGTGTCATCAGAAAAGAGAATTTGAAATTTGATTCAGAGTTGCATTGGATTTGCACTTTTTGTCCTGTTGAGTCTGTTTACCTTGTTTTTGATTCTCTATTTTGAAGTGGTAAACTGGGATGTCCACCACTGTAACAAATAAACAATGTGTCATCCCCTCGTCACAGGTGCGCTCACAAAGAGCTGTTACTTTGATATGCCTGAAAATCTGAAATGCTGAAATCAAGCTTAGTCAGGGCATGCTTGTTGTAGGATACTGCTGGAACCTTTCCTTATTTAATGCAGTGGATATGATATCGTTTCAATCATGTTTTTCAGGTGTAAAAAGGAGTCGGAAGGACAGTTTTGATGCAGACTAAATTCGAGAACTCAGGTCACGTGTTTTAATCTTTGGAATCGAATAATTGATACTCCGTATAATGATATTACTCTCGTGTTTGGAGGATTATTTGTTTGTGCTCTAGGAAAATCGGACAGAGCGTTGGTGGTTTCATTCGAATAAGAATCTGGGGCAATTGAGTAAAGTTTTCTATGCAGGTACAAATGGCCAGAGCCCAGGGGTGATTTAATAGCGGTTGCCCTCCGCACATGTTGACAGCGCCTTGACCATCCTTTCTCCATGAGTGCATCGTCCTGGTCTACTAACAAAACTCCGCAAACATCTCTAATGCCACCGCGCACCTTGATCTCCACGGTAAAAAATTTCTTCTGACCATGTCCCTCCCCTGACCCAGTCCTCTGTTTCACCGAAAACCACTTTTGGTAGATACTATACAACAATCTTATTCCGTAATTTGTGATACTTGGTTTCCGGATTCCGGAATGCTTGTTGAGTTGTTGGTCAACAATTTTTCAAATATTATTTATTACATTATCTACCCAATTATACTCTTAATAATAATATTCAAATAATTTTTCAAAAATATATTTGACTTTGGAGATTGGACAAAAACGTATGGGGATTGAGACTAACCAACGTTACTCCCCGCCTCTTACGTCCCACCTTATTTTGCTTCATTTTACAATTTTGTTACCCATTTGCTAAATGTGTACAAACCTTAATACTTCGAAAATCGAAACTAATTTTTGTTTTGAGGATTGATTAGGATGTTTTAAACAGAATTTGAATTTGTTCGAGAAAATTTTATGTAAACGGAGTAACGTGATTCTAATGGTAAAATACTAACGAGAGTAGCTTTGTTAGGTTGACTTGCTCAAAACGCGATGTAAGGCTCTATTTTTTTGGGACTGAAACTGTTTGAACTAAACTGAACTTAATGGAGCTGAACTGAACTGAATTTAAAAAGTCCACGCATCAAGCATACCGCTAATTGTATACTTTTCCCACTTGATTATTGTTACATTTATGGAAATCGGGAAGAAAAAACAACATTTTCGTTTTGACTGTGACTACGAGAAACTAGGTATATAGAGTCAAGATGAATGTTAGTGATTAAAAACTAGTGAAACATTACCAATTTTTACTAGCATTGTTACAAACGCAACCTTTTATTTGAAATTACGTAAAAATAATAATAAAAGAAATATAGTACGAAGTACTCCGTAAATGAGATGATTGAAGTATACAATTGATCGTAAAATTCAACTAATGACCAACTCCCACCATTTGCCAAAACCCAAACCCACCTTTACATGTAACTAAAAGCAGTTAAAATCATTGTTGTCAGAATCGCGATTCGATCCAACAATTCTATGATTTTATGGTCTGAAAATATTTGACCGATCCAGGATCCTACGATTCTTTCAGGGTTGTAGAATCTTACGATCCTATTAATTTGAAAATTTTTAGAGATGAGATCATAACACGATCCTACGATCCGATTCTATAATAAAAATATTAATATATATTATTATATACTGACACCGTAAAACCAAAATTTCGTTTAAGTTGTAAAAACATGTTCATACAATGATACTAAAACCATTAATTACCAATATTTTATGAATAAATATTAATAAATATGTGTTTTGATCTTCAATTGTATATTTTTACCAAATAAAAAATTATATTTAGTGAGGTTGTAGAATCTTGCGATTTTACGATCCGATTCTCCCGATTCGATCCTACCCTCCTCCATCGATCCAAAGTAGAATCCCGATCCTAACAACATTGGTTAAAATTGATCAAACTCAAAATGACTCTACTCAGTCAAATACCTAATTTGCACTCGAATGACAGACCCGACCTGACATCTGGAGCAAACCCTGATTTGCCATGACTTCATTCAATATTTCAATCTAACTCCATATTTACCCTCCAAACCCCCACACCCACCCCAAAGTAACTAGATGACGACATAGCATAACTCGAACAATCCAAACCCGTCTGTATTCAATCCGGTTACCCACCTACCAAGTCTAAAAAAGAAACCAAAAAGAAACCTTTGTGCTCAAATGGACCCCTTCACAAAATTAGCCTACCACTTACTCCTCTAGTCCTCTTCAACTCTACTTTGAATCCTGTTTTTCTCCATTTCCTCTATAATGCATCCATATTTATTATATTTATCTATCCATTCATTAAAACATTATTTTTATAAAATAATAACAACCTTAAATTGTCATAAAATTTAATTCAGACCGTTTATAAAAAAACAGTAGGTCTCGTGAGAGACCGCCTCTCACTAATTTAATGAGAGACATAATAGGAAAATAGAAAAAGCAGTGGGTCCCTCACTCTATCAGGTGAAAGGTCTCTCAATAACGCTATTGAAAGACCGTCTCTCAGAAGTTTTTGTGATAAAAAAAATAAGGGTAATGATAAAAAATACTTCACAAAATGGAATTAAATTAGGAATTTATGACACAATTACGCGTAAATTGATGTCATTAATGCTTAATTTAAGTTTTTCTTTTCTTTTTTGGTCCCTTAAATACAGCCCTAAGGGTTGTATTTATCATTTTCCAAAAAATAAAGGTCCATTACTTTCAAAGGAAACGAAGAAAATCCAGACCGCTTCAACTCCTCAAGTCTATCATCATAATTTACACATTTATTACCAAAACACACTCCCTCTTCTCATGTCATCAGTTGCCATTAATTAGGCATCACTCACTCACTCACCTCATTATTCACATTTTCACCCATAACTAAACATCTTCTCTACTTCTCTTTTTTCTCCTCTTAAATTCCCTTGTTTTTTTTTTTTAAATTTCCTCCTCATTCCACATTCAACTTTCTCACATTATTTTTCTCCTTCCTTTTTCCACCATTTTTGCTTCTTCTTCTCAACCTCCTCTACTTACCAGGTTACCCCTTCTTTTTATTAGTTTTGATTCTGTTCAACTTCTTTTTAATTACACCGACTCGTGTTTAAAACCGTCTTAACTTAAGAGACGTCTTTCACACCCGATTAAAAATACAAGTGGAAATAAAATGAGGTCGTGGTAGCCGAGATATCTCAAGTTAAGACGGTTTTGTTTTGTTTTGATGATAAACTAGTGAGTAGAACAGCATTCACTTCACCTATCAAGCGACATTAGTTGATTTCAATCACAACTATTTTTTTTTTTTTTTTTTTTTTTGCAGTCTTGTTTTTTGTTTTTGCGTTGATTATTTGCGGGAGCTCTTGAGCCAGTAGTTGTCGTTGTCGTTTTTGTCGTCGTTTTTTTAATCGATAATGCCGTTGTTAAAATGTATTCGAGTTCCTAATTTCGGTAGTTGTTTTTGAATTTTGAATTCATTAAGAGTTGAATTTGGGAATGTGGTGCAGAGATAAATATAGAATCGAATTTTTTAGGGCGAAATTTTAATTTTGCAGGAATTTATAATAAATTGTTGAAAATTTTAATGATTTTTTTTTTTTTTTTTAGAAAATGGCATAGCCGTTGGAAAAACAATGGAAGTTGCTCTATGTGTTTAAATCACCGTCAAATTTAGTCCGAATTTGAGCGAGGTAGCGGAGAATTTGGCGAATTTATAATGAAAAAATGTGTTTGTGTTTTAAATGCAATGAAACAGTAAACATTGGCATTATTATTGAATATAATTACTGTGTGCTCGACGAAAATCTTAATTGTAAAATGAGTAAATTTCATGTTATGCACCTTATTTAATGGTAGTTGCTGTATTACGGAGTATGTTGTATAAGACCGTCCCTTTTATGCTCTAAGCACACTCGTTTATTGATAGTAATAAATGTGTGGTTAAGTAATAATAAGGAACCGTGTCACACTGTAAAATGGCTAAATTTCATGTTATGCACCTTATTTTAATGGTAGTTGCAATATTAAATAGCACAGTCTTACTCTAGATTGATTGTAATTACTAATGCAATAGTTATTTTGTAAGACCGTTTCTGAAAACAGTCATTTATTGATAGTAAGTAGTGTGTGTTTAAGTAATAAAAGGACCGTCTCATACTATAAGAGGGTCTCATTCGATAATTTGTGTTACTAATGTGGTGATTTGGTGTTGAAGTGAGCAGAAAGGCAAATTAAGGAGGTGATGAAGATGGGGGTTAGAAGAAGGTTGGCATGCTGTGCAAGGGACAGGGAAATTAGCATTGATTTTGACGAGAATGAACAGGATAGTATGGCCCCCTCTATTTCTCTTTCTCTATTTATTATTCTCTTGCTATGATTTATGAATGCATTTATGATCTTCTTCATACATTGCTCAGGGTAGTAGGTAGTTTATGTTAATGGGTATGACCTTATGGGTATAGTGGTATACTTGTCATGCATTGAATGATAGTGTGTTAGTTCCCGACTTCCCGTTCTTTTGGACTGAAATCGGCTGAGCTGAACTTATAACACCTGAAATAAACTGAGCGAAAGAGTAAGAATGAATTGAACTGAACTTATAAGAACTGCAATTAAGTAAAAAAGACCTTAGTCGATATTATCTTCTCCGTACGACCGTTGGATCAATGGACCTACCTCATTTTCTACATAAGTAATAGATAGTGTGCATTCACATCTTTAGTTGTATGCACCCTAGAGAAACTTTTGAATAGTTGCAAATTGTCCCATTATGTGTCCAAACAAGTTCTCCATTTGATATTTGTTCATTAAATGTGTGTGCTTGTTTTTTAATCCAATTTTGTGCCTGTTGTGCTTGGATAGATCCCTTTTGATCTGTAAGAAGGCTCCCAAAGTCCCAAGTTCCAAGAGCATGTGCACCCAAATATTTGTCTTATGTACCCATATATTTTGTGTATGGAGGCTGGCAAGAGCCTCTAAAAATTCTTTATTAAGGGAATAATTTACTGGCTTATTAATGTATTATTATTGTATATATAAAAAACTCAGGGAGGATGGGACTGAGATCATTTCATAAATTTGCATGGTTCAATTAGGGGAATACAGATGGGTTTAAGATCATCTTGTAAATTTGAGATTGAGTTTACCCTCGAGCCCGTTGATTCTAGAATAATGAAGCTTAGGGTGGGGCCAAAAGCTTAACTCGTCTTAATAGTGCCTATGTTACTTTGACACTTCACTTTGGTTGCATGTCGTGTATCCGATACTCGGAGACTCCGACACTTCAGTGTAGACCCAAAAAAAAACTTGGGACAAAATTACCGTATCAGACACTCTGATACCATGTCGTATCTGACACTTGCAGGTTGCAGCCAGATCGCAGTAATAGTTTAGATCGGTTCAGTTTAACTTTGACATTTGTTTTTAAATAATGCTTTTTACTTAGAGTTTTTTTTGGCAACTTTAGAAATTTAGTTCAAGAATAATTTTAGTTTATTTTATTTCTGAACTTATTTCTTAAAAATGGCTTTAGTGCATCAAGTCTGACTCACATTGGACAGTGTTTGGTTGAGCTCTAGCTGCTCCAGATCAGTTTGACCAAGCATAACTCAAGTTTTAAATTGAGTTTTGACCTAGAGCTTGTAAGACCATCCCCAAGCAAGATCACCAACTGGGTCGTGACCTTGTTGGGTCATGCTAATGACTCATTAAACTAGGATTAAGAAGACAATTTTGGTGACCTTGAATAACTCAGGGTCAATTTGTGACCTTGAGTTGAGACTTGGTGACCTTGAGTTGAGGTTGGTGACCCAACACATGTCATCCTCTCATTTATTAGTAATTAATAATTGAAAAAGTATGAGAGTTTTTGGTGGGGTAAAGAATGTGGAAAATGATTGGAAAGTGAAAAATGATTGGGTTGGTGACCTAGGTCGTGACCTTCTGTTTGAGAGGGTGAAAGTGGGTCAAGATAAATAAGGTGGGATTAAGGGCTAAAACGTTGATGACCCAATTAGCGTGACCTTCTGCTTGGGGATGGTCTAAGAACCCACTTCTCACGTGGGAGAGTCTAAGACAAAAAGTTAGCAAATGTGAAAAAGGTTTTAGTTAGTTTATGTTTGAAATCTTGAATGCTGTAATCTAGAGTAGTCTCAAGGTGTCTCACATTGATGTGCACAAGGTTTTTGTCTCCCTGGTTTAAATTGCTAAAATAGTGACTACTTACCAACTACCCTTTTGATAATTATGTAGGCAACAAACTTTGACATTTTGGTCATCTGTGCAGTGCTTTAAAATGTTTCTGAGTTTTTGACTAGCAAGGCACATGGTGGGTGTGTGGCTGTGGTTGTAGCCTTTGGGTAAGGGTAAAATAATGTAAGAGTATTGGTGTGGGTAAAATAGTAATAGGATTTATCGGAGTAGTATTAAGTCGGGTCGGACTAACTTACCATTCATAGGGAGTCACGAGAGAAAATATAATGCAAATCTGTTTCAAACTCGGTTGATGTGTAGCACCCTAACTATACTCGTATTAAGGACTAGTTTATATCTGCATTTACCCTTTAAATGTGATTTGAACGACCACTAGCTGCTATATACGAGTATTTTTAGTGTAATATTAGGATGAAAAAGTCGGCCTGCTTAAGGAGCAGAGTTCGAAAAGCAAGTTTCAAAATATTTAGACAGTACCTCAATAGTCAATATAAACGCTAATCCATAATCATTGATTAGAACTATGAACTAATGTTGACGTTTAGTATCTCGTCTTGCTGACTATGCTGAGCGATGCATTTTCCTGTGTAGTAACAAACTTGGCTAAGATTTGAATGGGATATACATAATATCTCATTTTATCAGTTTATTGTTATTGAATTGCACTACTGACACACCTTCAGGGGTTTATTACCTTATGAATGGTGACCACATTTTTTAAACAAAAAGGTGGACATTATTTAGCTCGAGGCAAAGGACCTTTTTTTTGCCTCAATTATGTTTGACTTAATGACAATAAATACTCTTTTTTATTGGCAGGGTAAGATTATTAGTAATCTTGAGACAAGACTTTGGTAAGTCTTAAGACAAGACTCACTCAAGACTACCAATAATGTACAAAAGTCTTGACAAAGTCTTAAGTTGAGTCTTGGAAATCCAAGACTCAACTTAAGACTTTAGGTGAGTCTTGACCCCACCATGAGTGGAAAGTATCCAATTAATGAATACCATGTGGCATTTTTTTTTTGAAAAAAAAATAAGTGAAGTGGAAAGTAGAAAAGTAGAGTTTGAGGTGAGTCTGACGGATAATGTATAAAGTCTGAGGTGAGTCTGAGGTAAGTCTGAACAATAAAGAAATAATAAAAGTTAGTGGAAAACTGATGTGTCAGAGTCTTAAGATTTTGGAGAGTATGACGGATAATCTTACCCTAAGGCCTTCTACATTAAGTTAAGTAGTACTAGAACTGTTCTGCATGCAATGTAGGGACAAAGTTGGGTGGCTGATTTCATAAATTTCTCCTTACGCAAATTATACTATACGACGGCCGTACGGTACATTCAATTATACTATAATCCTATACTCGTATTATAAGATTTTTTGGTGGGAGTTGGTGATGTTATGGGTGCCTTGTCTTAGGGAAGTACTGTTGGTGCTATTCCAGATACCTTTTGCACTTGTTAGTGAGATTTTCCAGGTTTCAGCAAGTGCTCCACAAACTGCAGCTTTAGCTGTAATGGTTTACAGTTCTGAAGCTCAAAACCATAATTTGTAGAATTTCATTACTTGTTAAATCTATAGAATTATATATTGGTTTCGGCCGGATTCGCTCTTTTGGTTGTCGCAGTCTAGTCTCGGTCTCTCACTCTCGGTAAATGCAATTAATATTGGTCCTTAATATAAATGGGATGCTGTATATACTTGATGTTGACATAGTAACTGCACAGAATCATGGATTATTTGCTAATTCCTCTACTTGTTACCCACTTGAAAGTCTTTTGCAAATTAAGATCATAAAAGTTGTGGAGCCTCGAATCACTTGTTTTATCTTCATGAAAACGAGGTGTGACCGTGTAGTGAGAATCACACCGTATCTAAAAATGATTTATTTAAGAGTGTTAATGGAAATTTTGTGTCTCATTATTGCATTATGGTTTCTTGTTGTCATTGTAAGATCCTTGTACTATTACATTATAGACCTTCACTTAATAATTTCGAAAACGAGATTTTGGAGTTATTTATTTCTTAAAAGGGGGAGTTCATGGAAATTTCTTGTGGGTCATTATTGTAAATTGTAATGTAGTTCATTGTTGGCATTGTATGATCCTTGTACTTTTACATTGTAGACTACCTTTTCACTTCAAAGTTTTGAAAATGTGATTTTGGATTTTGTTTTTTCAACATTTCCATTTCTTAAACAAACACAGTGGGCCCATCTTCATGTCATTTTTTCTCACCAATTAGCTATGACTTTTTTCAGTTAGTATCTGTTTTGTAGGCATCCACAAAGATGTGATACAGGCTTTTGATAGTGCAAGTGCAAGTGCATGTGCATGATTCAGTAGTACTGCATGATTTACCTACTTTATATTATTACTCCCTCCGTTTCACAGATACCTTCTATTTTTCACGATTTGGTTGTTTCAGAAATACCTTCCAATATCCGACTTGTATTTCATCTCATCCACAAAATTACCCCACTTTCCCCGCTCGCATCATTATATGTGGTCCTTACAGCTTGTATGTATACTAATTAAATCGTGCGATTTACGTATTTTAGAAGGTATTTGTGAAATGGAGGGAGGGGATTAACAATTTGATATGTGACCATTGGTTAGGCTCTTAAGATAACTTGATGTACATTAATCAAAGAATTCTTCTTTTATGGCTTTTTTATATACCCTGGTGGCTGGTGCTGAGTGACACTTAAAAATGCAGTCCATGTGTGTTACAACTTTATAAAGAACCTGATGCTTAAGTTACCTGAAAACCCTAATTTAGAGATTTGCTACTGATGTAGCCGATTAGATCTACATATGGAAATAAGAAGACGGGAAAATTTGCATATAAAGAACTTCCTAGTATGGCTAAAAACGGCACAGAACATAACTTGAGGAATCAGGCTCCCAACTCAGACGAGCTCACGAGCAGCATCCGTACTGGACATAGATACGCAATATTGTAGTAAATGTGTTGCTCTGAATTGGGATAAATCTTATCTGAAATACTTTGTTCTGCTAATGCTTCCTGACAGCTGAAATTTTTACTTCAGTGGCAAGAAACACGATGTGATCCTCATAAAGCTGCGGATTTATTAACTTCTAAGCAGTTCAAGCATATTGATATAAGATATGATTCACCTTACCTAAAACGAAGTGTCATGACCTGTGTATCTTCTTGCATATGTTTCAGGAATAGTAACTTATGACGGGCTTGAGAGCTGCATTCTAAACAGTCAATCATATACTAATCCTATTAAATCCTTTGAGGAAGAAGAAACTAGTTGTTCTTCAAGCAAAGGTGTAGGTGTATCTTTCTACTCCGAATGGATTACAAAGAGAGGCAACGTAGCAATTGGTGAATGGGATGAGCAAGAAAGCCCCGAGCAGTTCTTTGCTAGAGGATCTTATGCCTCTCAATTTTCAGATGTAGAAGCAATGAAAGAAAAGTTTGCAAAACTTTTGCTAGGAGAGGATGTCAGCGGAGGAAGCAAGGGCAAAACCAGTGCACTTGCGATATCTAATGCCATAACAAACCTTGCTGGTACATTCACCTTCTAATCAACTATTTTTTTTGTTATAGACTGTCTGTTTTGCTTTTGGTGTAAACTGAGGCACAAGGGCAATTTTGATGCTGATTGTTTTGAACCCAAGTCATGATTAACCACCCCTCTGCGAATTTACCTGCCAAAGTAGTTAAGAGTTGAGGCTACGTAGTTTTCATCACGTTCTCTATAATCTCTCTTTTATAAGCAAAGTAACAGTGTTGAAAATATGCAACATGTTTACAGCTTCTGTTTTTGGAGAGTTGTGGAAATTGGAACCCTTGCCAGAAGAAGGAAAGGCAAAGTGGATAAAAGAGATGAACTGGTTGCTTTCACCTGCCAACTATATGGTTGAACTGGTTCCTGCTGAGCAAAGTGGTTCAAATGGCCGGACTTTTGAGGTATCTGAAATTCCTGTAGTATTTACCACTTGATTTGTAGGAGTAATGTTTCTCACTGTTTTTGAAAATGTCTGCATAATGGAGCAGATTATGACGCCTAAAGCTCGTGCTGATGTACACATCAACATTCCAGCACTTCAGAAGCTCGACTCCATGCTTATTGTAAGTGTTCTCCTTCATGCAAGTGCATCAATTCAAATTAAAATCAAGATATGTTTCTCAAAAGCAAAATAATAGGCCCCATGTGGTGGTACTAAATTGTATTAATTTTCTACTCACATCTATTATGATATGAATTTTATTAAACCATCTTATTTAATCAATATACTCCGTAAAGTTATATGCAAGTATAGTGGTCGAGATTGCTGTACCATTCGGTGGTATACATTTAGTAATTAGTATAACTGGGTGGTACAAACTCCTTTCCTATCTGAAAATGGTTTAGAAATTCTGATATTTGATTTTATATTACAATCATCAACTGTGTTTTGCTTGTATCAGGAAGTACTAGACTCGATGGCTGGAACAGAATTTTGGTATGCTGAAGGAAATAGCAGGAAAGATAAAAGGGTTGGTAGTGCCAGGCAAATCAAAAGATGGTGGCTTCCGTATCCACGAGTTCCAGCCGGTGGTCTCTCAGAAGCTGCCCGGAAGAAGTTACTTTCTCAGGGTAATGTGGTTCATCAAGTTTTCAAGGCTGTCAAGTCAATCAATGAGAATGTATTACTTGAAGTGACCGTGCCCAAAGCCATTCAGGATGCATTACCTAAGGCAAGCGGAGTTCTCTTTTTTTTTGATTCATTTCTTTTTCTATGCCTTTGAAAATCATAGTTTGTAACTCTGTTCGCCATTATAATTCAATTGTGCAGTATTTTGTTAGTGTCGGGAAAGTAGCTAGTCACATAATAGGGACATGAACTTACAACACCGTCCACTGCAGAACTCGACTTCATACAGTCTTGGGTCTTGACTACAAGTCCATGTTTAAGAAGAACCTGCCATGATTCACCTCACCAATTTGAAGTTTGAACCAACTCGAATACAAAATATATATGGTAAACAGATAGGTGGAGAGACCTCACACAATTGACAATATACACTTGATTATGGGTCTTTTCATATGGGATTTCTACAATAATTCACCTACTCGTATACATCTAGTAAATTCTCTCAATACACTGAAGTCCTGAATTTGTTAATTCTCTTCGAGATACGTAGCTTCTAGCTATTCTTGAATGTAATTTATTTCTTCTCCCTTTGATTCTTTTTAATTCACCTTTTCATATGAAATGAGTGTTAGAGGCTTCTATCTCTTTGGTTTTTCCAACCCTCATTCGCCAAAAAGGAAGAAATTATCGTTGGCATGAGATCAAAAAATCTCATTTCCACTTGCAGTGGAGCAAAGACTCGCCATTCTTTGGTTTTAGATTACGATGAAATATAGATGGCTGGCTGTGCTTTTTATCGTGAGGTCACTTTCTCGGCACAATTTAAATCATGGACATCTAGAACTAGTCTAAAAAAGTTTTTAAGGCTGTTGTTTATGTCAACATGAATTCTCTATTCATTCTGACATCAACTTGTTTTGACATGCAGTCTGGAAGGGCCAATCTTGGGGAGCAGCTATACAAAATAATAGCTTCAGGATCAAGCTCAACACTCGATATGGTTGATGCCCTGAAAATAAGATCTGAACATGATGTTCTCGACATCATCAATAAGTTGGAGGCAGCAAAACTTGTATGGAAAGAAAGAATCAGAGAACAAGTCGGTAGTAATAAGACTCCTCTAAGATCCTCCTGGTCTTTTGTGAAAGAGACATCTTCAGAGGTCGAGAAAATGCAGTCGCTATTGCTCCGTGTCGATGCTCTTCTCTATCAGTTAAAGATGAGATACCCATGCCTTCCTCACACATTCCTCGATGTCACCAAAATACAGTTTGGCAAGGTTAGTATGATTAACTTGCACGTACCATACTTTCAAGTTTTGTTGGCTAAAAGTCCAAAACGAGTCTTGTATGAGACGGTGTCACATGCGAAAACATCTCATGTCTCACATAAGTTTTTAGAACCATTAAATTGGCTGTAACTGTCTATCACTCTTAACTTCTTCTGTAGCGCAGCTAGTATCATTGGCTTTGCGTCTCTGAGTTATGTGTGATTTCCATCCAATGAAAGAGACTAGATGTTACCCACTCCATATACAATTGTTGCGTGAGACAAAAAGTTCAAAAATTCCCTAACAAAATATAAAAATTACTCACTTGTAACATCCCGTCTTCACAATGGCCCTCGTTTAAGACTCCCCCACTATTAGCAGACAATTAATTTTTTCGAGTAGTTTTAACTGACATTTACTTGCTCTGTTTAAGCGAATTCCGTATGTTTGTTCACTTGCTCTTTGATACTAATGGTAATACAATAATTAATCTGCAGGATGTTGGACATGCAATCCTAGAAGCATATTCAAGAGTTCTCGGGAACTTGGCCTATAGCATTCTGTCTCGGATAGGAGATATCCTGCAGGAAGATCACTTTAGCAATCCAAATTCTCCGATCCCTACATGCTCCTTCCATTCGGGTTTAAGTCTGAACAGAATGTTGGACAGTCCTATCACCAACTCACATATAAGACACTCGCTTGTTGATCAAATGAACAAAGTTGATGGATACCTCAGCGACTCCAATCCAAGTAGATTTTCGGATTCAGACATCTCATTAAGTACTGAAACCAAATCTAGCTCGGTCACTGCAACTCCTAGTTCTAGCCGCATTTGGCGCATTGGGAAAGACGTAACTAGCAACACTTCCCCTGATAGTCCGCTTACTTGAATGAGCCTCCTTTTAGTTATGGATGGCCTTCTTGTATATGAGTAATTGTGTATGACTTCACTTATGGATGGATTTTACTCATCGACTCTTATTTAATCTAGCCGCGATCTTGGTATTGAATCTTGGCCGGGTATGACTTATAACATGTTGAAAGTTATCATAACACTACATATTAAGACGTCTTGAAATTTATTATCGTAACTACATATTTTTTTGACAACGTTAACTACATATTAAGACGGTGCACAATAATGTTGCAAATTTTCTTTTTCTTTATTTCGCTATTCTCCATTGCCAGAGTATAACCTCTAATTTTCTAGAAATAAATAAATAAATATTAATACACAAATGTAGTTAACACAATTTAAAAACTTGAAATCTAATTTTCTAGAAATAAATAAATAAATATTAATACACAAATGTAGTTAACACAATTTAAAAACTTGAAATCTTTGATAATTTGGTCGCGCAACTCAACAAATACACAAGCCCTACTAATCAAGATCGACACCTTAAAACAAAATCGCTAGTTTAACAATACACATTTTGATTAACTAACACGTTTGCTCTAGCTTATATCAGAATACAAAGTTTCGAATCAAAATACAATACAGTACAGTTTTATCATAAAACAACGTACTTTTAAATAACGTTAAAACCTCAAAAGCTGTTCTCATTACGATATCGTCTTATTAGTCTTGTATGCATGTAGTATGTACTTTCAAGTCCCACCAATTCATGAACCATTCAAATCTAAAACACTTGAGAATTGAAACTTAACCATCAAAAGACTGAAAATTCAAACAAATTTGAACAATCAATAGTAAAAGTATTTGGACCCATCTTGCATGTGTGCTTCCGACAATCTTCAATAAATTAAACAAATTATGCAATTAATTATTATTTCATTAAATACATTAAAATTATTACAAAAAAAAAAAAAAACAAATAAATTATGGAAATGTCCGCCCAAAAAAGAGGGCAGGAAAAACGCCATGTTCCCCTTTCTTAAAAGTTTCCACCTTTCCTTGCACTCTTCTCCTTTTCACGCAATCACTCCCATTGTTTATCGATAATTATCGTGTAAAATTGTCTTATTCTATACCACGGTTTTATATACTCATATATAACATTACTTATTTTATTAATAAATGATGAATGAATGTTTAACGAGTAGAATAATCATCTCACGGGGTAAAACGATCTTTTATTTATAAATCGTGGTAATTTTGATCTATCAATCTTTTCAACTCGACCCTGTTCTTTTGGACTTTAATCTCAGCTCATTTCAGTTTAGCTTCATTAAGTTAAATTCTTACTTCAGTTTAACTCAACTCCATTAAGTTCAGTTAAGCTCCATTAAGTTCAGTTCAGTTTAGTTCAACTCTTTTCAATTGGAAAGAAAAGGACATTATTCTAGTGGTTAATGTGGAAGTATTACGACAATAAATCACTGATGGCATTACGTCTCATTTGACACGCAAAAATTCTCATTTATTACCGTTTTAAATCGTCTACACAAAAAATCGTCTATGATCTATATATAAGCACTTCATTTGTTAATAATCCTAAGTAAATATTGAAATAGTAAAATAATCCAGTTTTTATTTAACTAAATTGTCTTCAATTTTTTTCCCAACCCAACTCGCTTTTTAAAATCCGTATAATCTTATTTAAGACCGTCTTAAATTGATAATGATAGTACTTTATTTAATGCTATCTTATTCTTACATGACAAACACTCAATTGCACTCTTCCATTCTTTACAATAACAACAACATTTCACCTGTAAACACAAATTTGATGATTTTTAGGTTATTCTAAGATCTGGGTATTTCACAATACATTGTAAAACAATCAGCAATTAGGGTTTTCTGTTAATTGAAATCGAATTCAAATGTTTTATTGGGTTGATTTAAGATCTGGGTGTTTTACAATGTATTGTGAAAAATGCAACATTTAGGGTTTGTTAAATTATTGGGGATTGATTGAAATTGATTTGGGGGTGTTGGGGGGATAGAAATGGGATCTAGTAGTAGTAAAACGCGTCGTTCTGATGGGTTGGCATTGTCTTCTGCTTCTTCTACGTCGTCGTTTTCGTCTTCGTCGTCGAGTAGGAGGAAAAGTAGAGGTCTTTTAAGTTCTTCTTGTCTTGGATCTTCTTCTAGAGCTTATGATAGTGATACTGATGATAATGAGGATGATTATCAGGTTGCTATATTTGTTTCTAATTAATTATTAATTATTTATTTATTGTGTGTATTATTGGTTTTTGACAAATTGAAATATTGCATGGGTATTACTCTGTATGTGTTTTGCTAAATTTCATTTGATTCCGTCTTAAGTTTAAAACGGGTTCTTCTTATGCGATGTGGTTCATTTAATGCTAGTTAAAAGGATGGTTTTTAGACATTTAATGTATGAGTGTGGTGTTAATGCAGCCCATTTCAATTGATTATCCTACATTTTAACAATTTGAGTGTTGTTTTGGGGGGGAATTTGTTTTAGGGTTTACTGAAAATGGAATAATTTCTTTCTAGGGTTGTTATATAGATGTATTATGATGTACATTATCAGTCCTTTTAAGCATTAAACCTGTAACTCTGTAAGAATATTTCTGATATATGGAAGTATGGAACCATTTATCTGCAGGTTTCAGATCATCATAATGAAACAAGTGTGGCAAGAATACAACAGATTGAATCAGAGTCTAATGAAGTGAAAGTCGAGGGCTACCAAACTGTTAAAGTTGATGAACCTGATAATATTCCTTGTGTATCATCTAATGTCGTGCTTAGTGAATGGGCTCAAGCGAATGGAACAGATAATGTAACAAGGGCTGATGGAAGTTCATCTCAAACTTTCTCTGGTCGGTCTATGAACCATTCAAGCCGATTTTTGTCCCGCTTCAGCTTTGTTCCTGGCAGTGTTAGTTTTAGACTTAATAGAGCTGCCAGTGTAGGGTCGTCAAGGGCTTATCCTTCTTCTCCCACAAGCTTTCCTGTCTCCAGTGGCGAGGATCATTTGTATAGAAATTGGCCACTTGGATTGAGTGGGAATGTAAATTCTTCATCGCGGATTAATACTTCTCTTAGAGCAAGTAGTGGTGATTCATTAGTAGATAATCGGGAAATTTCTGCTCATGTTCTGGATGAAAATGAGAGTGAAATGACTCCTGATGTTTGTTTACCGTCTCTTGGAGAAACCCTTAACAGGCGAGTTAATGAGCGCCAGAATGATGCTAGAGAACCTGTAGATCGTAATGTTCTTTTTAGTAGAACTCGAAGTGTGGGTAGACTCCGTGATAGAGTTCTTCGGAGATCATCATTTTCGGATTTGACTCTTTCTCCTTTGCAGCAGGAGGGTACAACAGTTTCTGATGGAAATGTTCTTAATTCTTTGACGTCTTCTCCATATCCTATGCCTAACATGGTTAACCGATTTCACTCTAGTCAAAGCAATAATGTTGAGACATTGAATCTAAGAGATGCCGGGAGAAATGATCTAATAGAGCATAGATCAAATTTCTTGGAGCGTCGAAGAAGAATTAGATCTCAAGTAAGCTTTCCATCTCAGCGACCAGTGACATATAGTGTTCATCTTAGCTTTAGAAGGCATATAGTTGCGTTCCTAATTGCACTACGTCTAATCCATTTGTGGGTTGTGAACACCCAATACGTACATCATGTGTTTTGAGGTATTTGATAAGACAGGAGTATTGCATTACACCAAATACACTGATTTGTACCATGTTCTAGAGTGTTTTGAGGTATTTGATACGATAAGAGTAATGCATTACACTCAAATACACTGATTTGTCTGTGTATTTGTACGATGTTCTAGAGTCCATAATGGAGGTAGTTAATTATTCTTATATATACACACACATCTGAAATTAGGAAATCATATCATACTCATATTCTTATACCATACAGAGTAATCATTAGCTCTTTGTGAAATTAGGAAATCTTACTCATATTCTTATATCATAGGGGTGAAACAAATGCCAAAAGCAAGACCAGTATATCAAGCGACCCAAATACTTCTAAACTATTAAGTTACTAGCCGTAAATAATGGGAAAGTAAGTGAAAATGGACTGAAGCAAAATTACAAACTGTATGCGTGGATGTTCTATTTGCTCGCTCTTTCTCCCTTTTCTGTCTGTGTAATTATAGCATTAGCTCTTTTCCAGGTTGTCTGAGGGTTATTGTTTTCCCTTTAGCTTTGTTGTGCTCTATATTCTATTAGAATTAAGGTTTTTTTTCTCCGAATAACCGTTATGATTCGTCCTCAAATACAGGTACGGGCTCTTCAGCGTTTAGGTAGCCGTTTCGAGAATCTATCCGGGCATGAAAGGTATTGCATTCTATCAGGACAACATCGAACTGGTCGTTGCTCATGCCGTACCAATACTAGAGAATCTAATTCAAATGATGATGGCACTGCTCGTGCTAGTATATCAAGAATAGTTATGTTAGCTGAGGCGCTGTTTGAGGTATGATTACATTGTATTAATCTTCCTTATTTGTTGCGTTATTGTTGGTTAAATCTGCCTGATTGTTTGATATTTATTGTACTAGGTTCTCGATGAGATTCACCAGCAGTCAGTGGTATTATCCTCTCGACCCTCTTTATCTTCAATCGGATCGGTTCCTGCACCGAATGATGTTGTGGAATCCTTGCCTGTAAGAATTTACACCAAGTCTTCAAAATTACAGAGCGAGGAAGCTGCTCAGTAAGTGTCATTTGTACTTGTCACTTTTCTTCAAGGCCATGTGATGCTAAATGAAAATGTCATATAGAATAGGATATATTATAACAACAACAATGACAAAGGTTCCTAAAATTTTATTGGGGTGAACTAACGTGAACAATCGTAAGATGTTAGGAACATCAGGTAGGCTTTATCACTCTAAGAAGAGAGTGCTGCGATAATGTACTCTGTGACTTATCTTTTACCTGTTTTACTGATCCAGATGTTATATATGCCTGGTGGAGTATGAGGAAGGAGATGATATGCGTATTATGCCTTGTCGTCATGAATTTCATAAGAAGTGCGTTGATAAGTGGCTTAAGGAGATTCATAGGTACTATTCCTTTTTTTTTTTTTTTTTTTTTTTTTCATAGACACCTCTTTCCCTTTTGGACTTGTATGAAATATAGCACATTGTTTTTGCATTAACTGTGTCCAAGTGGAATAAGACTTCAATAATGTGGCGAAGGGTGATATGTAGATAATGTTTAGATTAAGGCCTAGTGTGAATGCTGAAATAAAGTAGTTGCACTTCTTTTTTTTGTGAAGTAGCGGTCCGTCAATGCAACTCTTGATGCAATTTTCTTCTTGGGTCATCCGTAAACGGCCTTTTTGTGTCACTAACACGAGAGTAAGGCTGCGTACGACCCCCCCAATTTGCGGGAACCATTAAGACATTGGGGTAATGTTGATGTTGATTCATCTTTACAATAGCCAGAATCTCTGATAGGGTGTTTCCATAAAGATGTTACTTGCTGGCTTCTATGGAAGAAGATAGTTTTCAAATTACCTTTCGACATCCAAATAATTTTCTGGTCTCAACAGTACCTTCACAGATTACTGAACACCTTAAATCTTTTGCAGAATTGACATCTGAAAGGATGCTTTAATGAAAAAAAGCTATTTTCCTAGAATGTAGAGTTTGATTGAACAAATTTTGAACATCTTTGAGCTACTCTCTTAAGACATTCTTGGCAATGTAAGTAACTAGAGTAAATGATGGACGGTAAAAATTAAGATAATGAGGAGTGATACTCATGAGCTTGGTTTGAAACCGAAACCCTTCATTATCCGAAACTGCCCATAGGCTCCTTTACACAAAACAAAACAATGGTATCCAGTGTCCTGGAACCAGGCTTATCTTCTTTTCAGTCTCAATCGTTACCACTTTCCCAAGTTACAAATGCTTCAGGTGATGAATGCACATTAAATTGTTGGAGTGTTAGTGAGGGCAGAGGGGGTGAAAAAGAAAGTGCCTAGATAAGGATAGAGAAAGGGTTCGGCTGCTGGTACATGGTGGAGAAAGTAGGAGTAATATAAAACGAGGGTAGTGGAAATATGGGATCGAATTTCAAAGGTTAGTAAAACTGATATTCATACAAAATCCAAATATCTGGGAAATTCAGATCATCTATTAAGTTAGGATACCCAGTTTTCGAAAAGAATGACGGATTGATATTATGGATATTCGAGTAAATACTTGGCTCTACTATTTTTTAGCAGCTTGTCCTCCTTTCAACGTTTGTTTCATAAGCGTATGATAAGTTTGCCTCACTGAGTCACTTCCTTATGATGGCTTGCTGCGGAAGACTCAGCAACAGCCAACAGCTTTGTTCAATGTTATATTGTGTCTACGTATTTGTGGACTGTGGTCTACCATCTCTTTTTATATTTTTTATCTACACATTGTAGTTAGGCCTTAGTGTAGAAGTCCAGTTTTTCACTGATTTTGTCCTTCTCTATCGCAGAGTATGCCCACTTTGCCGTGGGGACATCTGCAAATCTGACTCATTGCTGACAGGCGTGACAACGTGCTAAGACAATTTTCAGTGTATAAATCACAAATCTTGAGGAGATCTCAAAAATGAATAGTGAATCTTTTTGGCTATCTTGAGAATGTTTCCCGTCAATCTGTTTACTTCCTCGTCTGATTTCCGTCACATCCTGCCATGAAAAATCAACAAGAAATACAATTGTAGGACTGGCCAGTATGGTATGAATTGGTGATGACTGATGAGTATAGTATGTCTTTGGCTTGGTCTAATCTTTTGTGAACTGTAATGAATATACCAGAAAACTGCATTAGAGCTCCATTTTAGGAGCTTTGTTTTGAGAGCATATTGTAAATAGTGAAACATCAGCAGCTGGTCTAATCCCTTTTGTAACGGAAAAATGTACAATGCATTCTCGATTTCTCAGTACCAGGATATTTGTTCCAATGTTTTTTTTAACCTTTTTGGTGTCTCATGTGTTATTTTAGTTGTGTTCGGGCTGACTGATATTGGTGCCGTGTTGGTCGGTTTACCAATTCGTTTTTGGTTAGTGGCTACGGGCCGAGTCAGTGAGTCACTTTTGGTTGGGAATTTGGGATATTGAGGCTTCTATTATACGTAGTCCTTTAGGTCAATTAGCTATCAGGCTGTATGGCTAAGTGGGTTTTTGAAGATTTGGTAAAATTGATCCGAATATGTATTGGCCGAACCAAACAATGACGGACTGAGTTTGACCCGATCATAACATTTGCCCACAAATATTGACAAAATCTTTAATGAACTAAAGTGACCTGCAGTGAGTGCCAGTGACTCTAAACAAGCCACATCAAACCCGTCTCTCGAATTGACTACACCCGTAACTAAGACCCAAAAATGATCGGTATAAGTGAACAGTACCCAAATTGATCCAAAATGTATAAAATATCCGAAATGACACAATCCAAATCTGAGTTAGATAACTCGTTTCTCAGGTTACAAAAAAAAAAGTTACATTTACATGTCGGGAAAAAAAGAAGTCAATTTTCCATCTTGGAGACGATGAAAAAGCAAATGTGGGAAGAAAAATGATGCTATATGTTTGGTATGCACTGTTTGTTTTTACAGTGGTGGAAAAATTGGTGTGGTATGAGGTAGGTACATATAACTATATAAGGTTAGTATTGCAGGAAAACAGTCTTTAGCTAAGAATGCTTGCTAACAGGCATAGTACAAGGATCAGCTTCAATGTTGTATCGTCATTTCGTCTTCCACCTCCTTCCTGCGCATGAGCGAACTGATAAGTTTCAGCTCAGTGCTTAGGCTACCCATTTAAACAGCCATAGACAGGATTCAGGAACATGTGATGCATTGAGCTACTGATGATTTTGTAATAGCTGAAACCTTTTGGTAAGAGAATAATAACAATCTCTCTGAAAGTTGCGAAACATTCAAACTAAGAAGAGACAGTTTGATACGGAGTTTAACATGTTCGTGAATGGGATGAGACGATGAGTAGTGCCAAAATAAAGTATATTTATATTTTTGAATGGTTGATGAATCACATTGTTGAATTCCTTTCACCTATATTGTGCTATTCTAATTTTCATTCAGGAAATGAATGCATATATGGCTGAATCTCGTACTAATGTAACCTAACAAATAATACAGTATGTCCTATAGCTGGAAAAGTTTATACTTGGTGATGTGGTTCTTGTGGCTCGTAAATGCGATTTTGGCAGCTCCGGTCACAAGGATAAGGGCAGTCTATCATCTGCAAACGTCTACGATCATAAAACCAGTCTCCAACTGACTCTGCAATTGTCTGCAAAGGTAAAATTTAGATAAGACATTAGACAACAAGTTTAATAGTGATGTAAGAAGTCTGGACCTGTCATAAACTTTACACGACCCACAATTCCGCCTTGCCCCTTTTTCAGAGTTGTGAATCCGTAAATATTGACTCACGGCATGAACTGGCCGTCTGGTCCAATACCATAGATCTCACTGGTTTAGCCCATAATTAAAGAAGGAAAAAGAGGAGATACCATATTGTGCAAAACTGGGGAATGTTTACTAAACCATGTTTCTTGAAGTTCAGTTTGGCAATGGGCGTAGCACGAGTTTATGAACAGTCCTCTTGATGGTGTTCTGTTGAGTCCGTTAAGCGCATGCAGAAACTCTATTCTGAAATCTGAAAGAAAGAAAGATAATGAATCAATAAGATCTAAAATCCTTCCTACTTCCATAAACATGGACTGTGTGACTCAATATGTTCGGTTTTAGTGATACTGAACCTTGCATAACGTCAAGTTGATTAGTTGAGCAATTCTGCAAGCTGGTCTTGCAGTCGGACCAGTAGCCACGAGGATCAGCAGCAGCTGGTGCCAATATATTCTTAATCTGAGCAAAAGTTACTTACTTTGATTAGTAATGGTCGTAGGAGAAACCAGCAATGCAAATAGGATGGAATAATGAAAAATGACAGTAAACTAACCTGCCATGAATCATATGCTGCATTTAGTATGAAAATTGGTGTTCGGATCTTTGGTACAACGTACTGCGGAAAAAAGCACTGCAGAACATTTGGAAACATTAGCACAACTGAGAGATATTCCGACTTGACAACTTTACTAATTGATATGAAACTATGAACTTACTAACTCGGGCTTCATGGTCGCAGTGCAAGTTGCAGGTAAGTTTTTTTCTGATCCCTGATATATAACTAAATGATCAGTACACGGTAAAAATTAGAAACAAAATGACACAGAAGATATTCACAGGTAGTATTACATGTAATTTCACTATTTGATGAAAGTAAGTCGCGACATGTGATGCTCCTGAGATATCCTTCCTGTTAGACAAACAAACACGATGTCATATACTCCGCCTTCATGTAATACAACTACAGCTTCATTCAACCAATGCTACGTTGACAGTTGACACTCCTTTCAGCCGACAGGACACTTCAACAGTTCATTTGACGCAAAAAAGAAATACTCGCAATTGTAAGAACTGTAAGAAACTTACACATTGATGAAATAGCCAGCATCGGAGAGGCACTTTACTTTAGTACCGGCAGGGAAGTGAGCTCGGAAGCTATCACAATGCAAAATGGAAGTCAATCGGCCAGCTGAACACCCAGAAAGAAGAGCCTAATGTAGCAACTCTTCAATAATAATCACACACAGTACAGTACAGTATATATAATGCAAAATAAGGACATCAAAGCCATGGATATATCAGTACATTTTTGGCTCTCCTCATTCCTTTTAACATTAGATCTTCCATGATAGCGCGCCAGACTCTAGCTCCTCGGAAATGAAGCTTAGTTGCCTATCACCCGAACAATTCAAAAGGACATGTATCATYGCAAATTCTCAAAAACCGTCTTTTTTTGTAAGAATGCTCTATTTACTCGCTTAATAATACAGGATTGCTTACAGGATCAACAGCTTCCACGTTTCCGGTGAATGATGCCCCATCACAGTATCTAATTTTCACCCTGTTCCAATTATGAAAGTCTGGAGATTCAATTGTTAAGTGAGTCCAAACTTTACGCTATGAGTATGAGACGAGATTTTCTAGAAGGGCATTGACTCAAACCTGGATTATACATTGGATTGTTGCTCATTATACCGGAAAATGCAAGTGGGTTATCCATTTTCCGGGATGAGCCCAAGTGCATGTACTTTCGCGCAAGACAAGATGTAATGTTGTTGCACCAACCTCCTCCCTATAAACAATACCAACACCAAAGATTATGAGCCTCAAACATTGCATAAGAAATGGCAATTAATTATTCATCTTCAAATCTTTTTACATGAAAAACTCGAAGAATCTCAAGTATATTTCTAAGACGAAAACAATAATTGATCGGTTCATCTGCTCAATGTAACTCTTTTCATCTCGAAAACTATCAAAAAGTGATGAAAAAACAGGACTAACCTCCACTTGAACCAACCAACTATTGACCCCTGATCCATATCCTCTATTCAGATTATACGCCGGCGCACTGCCATCCAAACAAACTGCAACACAAATGTAACATGAAAATGAGTTGATAATCAAAGAAGCATTCCTAAGAAAAAAGACTTGAAATCCAATTTACCAGCTCCTTTTGCCACAGCACTCCTTAAATATGTTGTTTGAACATATAATCCTTCAGATTTCAGCAAGATTACCGCGAAAATTACAGCTCTAATCCATTGTTCAACTGTTCTGCAATTCATTCTGCATAAAATCAACCATGACCAAATGAGATCAGAACGTACTGTAACATACTTTTCCGTCTCAATCATTTGCTTACCTTTTGGTAAATCAATGACTGGAACGAAGTCGAGTATTAAACTAAACTGCTAATCCTGTTATAGTAATACAAATAAATACTTTCTGCAATGTTAGTGACATCATTTCTAAATAACCCACATGATCAAAATCAAGAATTAACAAATTTCATGAGAATAACATGAAAAAGCTTTTAACTTTACATTAAATAAAGTTTGGTAGTAAGCTTTTGGCTGTTTTTCCATCAAGAAAATAACTTTAATTGATTAAATTACTTTACATTCAAATTTTAACCGCGGGTAATTCATGTGAACACATACCAAATCTTCAACATCCCTATTCCTTACTATGCAACAACATTTACGCCGTGTCGAACACAAACATAAACCATTTTCAGATAACCCATAAGGAGTAATTCATTTACACTCGCAAAAATAGCTAAAACACACCAAATTTTCAACATCCCTCTTGTATGCAACAACATTTATTAAGCCGTGTCGAGATAACTCATAATGAAAATTACGTTAAGAATTGCATCAGCAAAACATACATGATTTGTAACAGAATTTAATTTAGGCCGTGTCGAACATAAAGAAAACCCATTTTCAGATAACCCATAATGAAAATTACGTTAAGAATTGTATCAACAAATCGTACATGATTTGTAACAACATTTTCAGATAACCCATAATGAAAATTATGTCGAGAATTGCGAGAACCAAATAATAAACGCTTACATGATTTGCATAGAGGATTACAACAAAATAACCAAGTACATTAGTATTAGTACATAGATATAAAACAAGTAAATTAAAGATGAAAACTTTAAGGTGGGAAACTTGAGATAAAGGCGTATATATACCTTGTTGAAAGTGAGAAAAACAAGAAAACTGAAAAAACGAAAAAAAAAAAAGAAAGAAAAAAAAAAGTGGAAGTTGTAGAGTTTTGAGAGTTTTGAGAATTAAGGTTTAATGATTGTAACTTGGGAGTTGGGACGGGGGAAGCTTTGTCAGAAAGTAAATTGCTTCTGGTTGGTGATTTGGTCATGGAATTTTGGAATAGAATAAATGAAACAACAAACCGTCTTCCTTGTGACGGACACTATCCGTCACAAGTTGAACACGGATAATATCCTCTGATAATGAGGCAAGTGGGAGAGAAATGGGGTATTCTATGGATATTACCACTTGCATATTGTGTGAGGGACACTATCCGTTTTCAGTGCGATGAAACAAATACATACATAAATAAATAATATGATGGTTGATAGTCGATACGCATCCGATCGGGTTTTAGTCTAATGGTTAAGATGGTGGAAAGAGAATTATAAGTTTGATTTTGATGTTGACGGGATTTAATCCCAGGTTGACTTTTACAACTAAGCTGGTTAAATGGTGGTTAATGTAATGGGTGATTTATTCAACGCAAAAAGAAAAGTAAAATAAAACTTTTTTTAATATAAGGTTTCATTTAGGAATGTTAGTTTGTCCAATTTAAAATAAATGTATGATAGCTTATATTCCTCATTTTTGTCGGTATAAATAAGTATTATTCCTTTTGTTTTAATAAATTGTTTAGTTTTAATTAAAATACATTTTCCAAAAACTCAATGTAAAGATAAATACTCCTTCCGTCCCGGTCATTTGTTGTCCTTTTCCATTTTGGGTGTCTCAATCATTTGTTGTCCTTTCTATTTTAGGATTGTATTTAATGAGTAATTTGATCTTTCACCTTCAATTTAGTCCACTTGTCATCTTATAATCAAAGGACAACAAATGACCGGGATGGAGGGAGTAATAAACTGGGACAAAGAATACAATTCACTCTACGCAAATACTTTGTCCAATAGTCTCATTATAAACTTGTGTCCGTCTTGCTTAAGACGGCCACTATCCGTCTTAACCTTAAGACGGATAGTGGTCCTCTCACATATTTGCAAGTGGGAGGTAAGTGGGACTATCCATTTTCCATCCACTTGCCTGCCCACTTGCAAGTGTGTGAGAGACAACTATCCGTCTTAACGGTTAAGACGGATAGTTGCCGTCTGAAATAAGAATTAGTGTATAAACTTTACCCATTTGAGTCACACGAATATGATGCAGTAAGTGGATTACTATAAAAAAAATTCGGAAAATTCACTCATAAGTTCGGTTAAATGTATATTAGTTGTACGGTGCTGATATATAACTAGAGGTATAGTACTCCGTAGTATTTACCGCTAGTATTAAGTGAATTATATAATTGAGGTATTACCTCCAAGAGTATAATAACTGGCGGTGTAGTTTCAGAATTTTATAATAAAGTTTTCGAATTATACTTTAAAAATTAAAATATAACTTATTATTAATTTTAAAAATTCAGAAAAAAAAAATACATGTAAGCTCAATTGTTAAAAGGTCCGATTTTTTTTCCGAATATGATTCATTGAAGTTGGATGACAATTAAATTGGTTAGTGGATTCTTGGCCTCCAATTTAATTTTTTAATTTCCTACAAATAATGTTATTTTCAAAGATGTCTTAATTTGAAGGAGGTCCACTAATCTTCTTAAATTCATGGAGGCCAAATTGTTGAAAAGATGAGCATAATTAGTTCAGATTTGAAACAATTAATCTTGTTTGTTGAACAAGTTAGATGAGAATTTGGTACTTCACCTTCTTTTGTGGGACATCTTGTTTTTATTCCTACTTTTTTTCATGTGGAGATGTCCAAAGCCTCTTTATAGAATAAAACTCATCACTTCATGGGTTTCTAGATATTAACTTCACAATTTTTATTTGTGACGACATTATTCCGTCACATGCTTTTGACGTTTTACAAGAAGTAAGAGGGAGAGTAAGTAGAAGGGTAAGTGGAAGGAAAACTTGTGACCATCACAAGCAATACGATCTGTATTAACTTAGATTCAAGACTGGTTTGTCAATTTCTACAAAAGAGACTTTTTTTAAAAATAATTCTCGAAAATAAAGTACAAATATAAAATGTTACTCCGTAATATTCTTAATTTAGTGATTAAAATAGGTGCATATGAACATTAAGTCGATGAGCTGAATCTCCATTTTATTATACTGCATCGGCCTTTGACTCATTTATTCCGAATAATAATAATAATAATAATAATAATAATAATAATAATTTTGATCTCTCAATAAAAGTTACGTTTATAAATAATAATAATAAAATAATAATAATAATAATAACTATTTTTTTGGTTAAAATAATAATAACTATCAATCACCTTTTTTTTCTTAATATGAGAACATGATCTACTTATTTTGACACTGTCGAAGTATGATTAGAAATTTAGAAACTACAACGGTCAAAATGTGTTAATAAATCAATCTTTATTTAGTTGTCACAAATTCTCTTTTAAGACGGCACTATTCGTCTTAAACTTAAGACGAGTCAAATAACATACCATTTGTATAGATATAACAAACAAAATGTTTATATATTAGCAAAAGGATTGTCTTATTTATACAGACGGTAAATTATTTGATCAGTTTTAATCTTAACCTACATTTATTTAGTTTAAAATTATTGTCTTATTTGTGATCTATGCAAGCGGTAAATTCAACCAAAATTGGTAAGGTTGAAAATTGAAATCAGGAAAATTGATTGAATTCTTGGCTTGTGAGTGTTGGACAGTTAGCTGGCCACTTCACATGGCAAATAAATTAGGATTAGTTACATTTTGGGAATTAGATTGCCACCCAATCTCACTTAATCTTGACCTATGTCTCTTCCAAAATACAACTTACTTGCGACGGAAAGCCATCTGTATTATCTTAGAACCACCTTTTATTTTTAACAGTATTTGAAACGATTGTCAAGCATCACGACTCACGAGCTTGTGTAACACGTTACAAATGAAAATTTGTGCTCAAAATAATACTTGTATAAATTATGTCCTTTTCTAAAAAACCGAAATACAACCATACAAGTGTTCACTATTCATATCATGAATTACTTTTCATTTCATATGATTTCCGAAAAATTAACGAGAAAAATATTTCAGATGGTACATCATTCTTTTTCTTTTTCTTTTGGGCATAAAAAATAAGAAAAATAATAAAGAATGAATAAATTAGCGTAAGTTGTAAAGTTTATAGTAGAGTGAAAATAATAAATAATGAAGAATGAATAAATAGTCGAAATTGTTGACTTTTTATAAAATAATAATAATAATAATAAAGAATGATTAAAACTTGCCAAAAAAAAAGGAAAGACTTATGTAAAAAACAAAAGAGAAAAGATAATAAGGAATTAGAGGAAGTATAAATTAAGCGATTGCATATGACACATCATTCAACAGAGCGAGTAGCGACTGTGAATTCCATCGTTACCGCTTAACAAATATGGGCACATTATCTCTTAACGTACACGTTGACATGAGATGAACCAAACATTATCTATCAAACAATGCGTATGAAGATGGCAATCTAATCTGCTTAACAAATGCAATAATACTCCTGTCACAATATAAAATGACAATGCATAATACTGTCACATTGAACAATTTAATAACGCAACTCCTTGCAACCAATTCGTACTTTCTAGATTTATGATCGACGATGTCTCGAAAATAAATCGGATATAAATCGATAAATAATGTATCTCTACGTATGTGAAATGTTATGTGCAGCTTGTAGACTACTTGGTTTCTTTTTTCTGTGGATGTTTTTCGATCCATATGTGAAAATGTACGAGTTACTCAAAATAGCGGTTGTGACACGTTTTGTCGCAAGGGTAGGGGCAATCGATCTTTTGGAAAGGATTGCGGTCATAGAACCAGCCTCCAACTGCGGCTGATATCGTCTGCAAGATTAGACATTTACAGTAAAAAGCATTGCTGTAAGTTCTGAGTTGAACAAGGCATGTTCTTGGAAAAAAAAAAATGTTACTTGTCTATCGTAGATAAGCAAAATGAGATGTCTTCATACCGTGTTATCTAGGAGAGGCGAGTCGTTCCTTAACCATGTTTCTTGAGTTCCTGACTGGCAATGACTGTAGCAAGAGTTGATGAACGACCCTCTTGATGGGTTGTCGCCTAGGGACGACAATGCTGCTAAGAACTCTGTCCTGAAACCTGAAAACATGATTTGTAATGAGTAATGACACGATAGTTTCTGTATGATTTTTGGGAGATCGATCATATTAGAAGTACAAGTAATAAACCTTGCAATGTTTGGAGCTGAGAGTCGGAACATTGTGTTATGTTACTCTTGCAATCTCTCCATGTTCCATGTCGATCAGCTACTCCTGGTGCTAATGTATTTTTTACCTGCACCAAATGACACGATTTCAGAAGTCGTCATGACATAGTTCTCAGGACTTGGCCTCAAAATCCGTCAACCCTTAAAATACCCTCGTGAGTCCTGATTACTTTTACCTAACAAAAAAAATGTGAATAGTTTCTCTGACAGATCAAAATTCAGAGTAAGTCTTTTCTAATATTCTTGTGAGCATTTTTATGCGTACAGATTTTGAATCCTAAGAAGTGTCGCGTCTAAAAACTTGACCAGCTAAGTTGACAAACATGTCTTCAGTTATTATCAGATCTTTCTTCAGTTCTCGGGAAGTTACGGTTTTCCATAGATATATTACTAGATTTGAAAGAGTTATTTATGTTCATGCTTCATACCTGCCAGGTATCGTAGGCTGCATTTAGCAGAAACAACGGCGTCTGAATGTCCCTTGCTGCATATTCCGGGAACATGCACTGTAATTACAAAGATGAAAACGTATTAATCTTTGGGTAAGAATGAAATTGTTATAAAGCTTAATTTAGGATGGAAGGTGACGGTGTTTACCAGTTCAGGACTGAATTTCGAGGTACATGATTCAGGCAGATTTTTTGCTGATCCCTGGTAGTAGATTCAAACCAGAAGTGTCGAGATGTTGCAGCGGTAAAAAAAAATTTAAAAATAAAAAAGGCTAATTGAAAGAGAATAAATGCATACATGTGTGTTAACAACTTCAGCAAAGAACTCTTGAATATGTGGTGCTCCGGAAACATCATTGCTGTTACAGGAATTTAGAGAGACAACTGTGAGACCTTAAACCAAGATTGGCTAAGAAAATAGGAAATCACAGTGGATCGATAGAATGTTACGCGTTTATGAAGAATCCGGCATCAGAGAGGCATTTCACTTTGGCAGTAGATGGCAGCAATCCCCGAAAATTGTCACATTGTAGAATAGCACCAAGACCACCTGCTGAACATCCTGCTAGAATTGCCTGCATTATTTCCCAGCCTCTCTTTAGTACAAAGTTATCTTGCATACTTGTATCGGATTCTCGACACTCGGACATCCTAAGGACGAATAAAACTAACTAGACTTGGCAAAAATTGCTCGACCAAATGACCTAACCAAATTGACCAGCACAAAACATGAACAAAACAATCCAAAGCCAGTCATGATCTAGAATTGACCCAAAAATGACCCAATTGACTAGAAAACGACTCGAATCTGAAATGAAATTAAAAAAAAAAAAAAAAAAAAAAAAAAAGGTTATCATAGATCATACATTTTGAGCATCCTTCATTCCCTTGGCTAATAAATCATCCATGATTGCCCTCCAAAGTCTAGCTCCTCTGTAGTAAACTTTCGCATTCTGCTCATTTCAGCGTAAATAACAGCATAAGTACACATTAACTATAAATCAATAAGTGATGCTTGTGTATCAGGAATTACTTACAGGATCAACAGCTTCGACATCTCCTGTATATGATGATCCATCACAGTAACGCACCTTGATCCGATTCCAGTTGTAAAAGTCTACCAGATTTGTCAGAAGTCAGTAGTATTATACTCCGTAACACATAAATATAATATGAATGCTGAAAAAGGAAACAGGTTTAGTACCAGGATTATACTTTGCCTGGTTACTCAATATCCCAGAGAAAGTGTAGTTTGTTGTCATTAAGTTAGATGAACCTAAACGGTCTAGTGTGCGCGCTAGGCACTTCGTTGGACTGTTACACCATGCTCCACCCTGACCAAAACCAATGATATATCATATATGAACAGATTCCATCAAATGTCATTACGCTTTCCAATAGTCATATTTCAGCTAGCCTAGTTGTTAACGATACAAGTCTGACTCTAGTATAGCCTAATCTGACGGAAATGTGGCCTTTGTACAGTCAGTAGGTACTAGATTCGTATCCAAGAGGCCATGACCTATGATCGGTATTCATCTACATTAATATTGTCCTTATGATTCCCTATGCACCAATTATAAAAAAAAAAAAAAAGACAGCATCACTGCAAAAGGACATAATTTCGAACCCATTTCATCAGCATCGCCTGTTAATAACTTTTCCCGCTAAAATAGTTAACATCGAGAAAGTAAGCACAAACCTCCATATGAATCAACCAATTGTTGATTCCAGCTCCAAAACCCTTGTGAAAATGGTAAGCTGGTGGACTTCCATCCAAGCAAACTGCATTCATTACATTTTTACTTCATATATATTTTTCGAAACTTTTTTACTCAAAGATCCAAGTTATACAAGAAAAATATACTTACCACCCCCTTTAGCTACTGCATCTTGAACAAATGTTATCGGAACATAAAAACCATTAACTCTAATCACCATCACAATGCAGATCAAAAACTCGATCCATTTCGACCTATTAACCATCCTGCCTCCAAACAAAGCTTATTCCCAAAACAAAAAACAGATACAGAGCTGTAAAAGACTAAATTTTCAGCTCACTATATATAGACTAAATATATGTATATGTCATATTACTATATGTAGGAAGATTCATTTTCCTTATTAAAAGAAAGGATTTTTTTATTCTGTATTCACTAGGCACACGTTAATGATCCAAAAACGGTTACCTTACCGTTACATAAAGATATGAAACTAACATGTTTTCCGGTTGAAGAACATGGCTTCCATGACAAAAGAGACATGAACCAGACTGGCTTCTTGGACGGCAGTCACTTAGTTTTCAAGATTTATAAGTCAAAACTTTTGCTTTAACTTTTTGTCATATATACTCATAATTTCACACTAATGTCAAGATTTACATTGATCAAACTTTGGGTTTGACTTTTTTTTATTTTAAATATTTATATTTATATTTATATTATACTACTATCTTCATTTTGGGAAAGTAACATTCATCCATTTCACTTGGTAGTGGCCAAGGGCGGAACTATGTACGAAATTCTGGGGTAGCAAACTTTTTTCTGTATGTAAAAGTTTAACTAATAAACACGCGTACAATACAAATGATGAATCTTTATCTTTATTAATCTCGAGAGTATGATTAAACTACATGTCCTTGACATAGGGTGTAGGTTATAGTAAGCCTCCTTTAAAACGGTTTGATAATATTAATAGTTCGGCTGTTACAAGATAAGTTTGAGAATATAACTGGTGTAAACTTCACCTAGAAGGTATGTATGTTTGAGTTTTATGTCCTATGGGGTAACTTAAGACCAGAGAAACCTCATTGTTACGCAGAGACAGCGTGACGACAAGTTTTATCACAAGGGTAAGGGCAGTCAATCTTCTGGAATGGATTGCGGTCATAAAACCAATCACCAAATGCTTTTGCAATCGTCTGTAAAGTATAAACATTTCTGGTTAGAACATTGATTGAATAAATGTCGCTATTCTGTCTTTTGAATATGAAGAAATGTAGCAAAAATAACTAACTACATTGCATGTATTTTGTATTTTCCGTCATAAATAATCATATAAGGAGAATAAGATGCAAATTTCTCACAGTATTGTTTAGACGAGGAGAGTCCTCCGCAAACCATGTTCCTTGGGCCTCACTTTGGCAGTGACAGTAACAAGAGTTAATGAACAACCCTCTAGTCGGGTTGTCGCCTATGCTCGACAATGCCATTATGAACTGTTTGTTGAAACCTGAAAATGATGTTTGTGATTCCATTTATATTAGTGACAGTAAGGATACTTCATATGGCTAATTTTACCTGTAAATACTATTCTTTTCGTGTGCTATACTCTGAGAGGAGTAACTAAACATGCGCTAATGAATACTGATAGCAAGATGATAAACTGAAAAGTGCAAGAGTTAACCTTGTAAGTCTAGAATCTGGCTGTCAGAACACCGGGTTATATCAATTGTACAATTTCTCCATTTTCCATGAGGATCAACCACACCATGGAGGTAAATATTGACTATCTGCATCATATGATAATTATGTCGAATTTAGCATTAGACTAGTTTTTTAGCATAAAGGAGCTCAAGATAGCGGTTTTACTGTTGACTGGCAAAGGGCTTATAACATCGGTTATGATTCATGAATATCATCGTCAATGACTTACCAAGCTAGGCTTAGGTAACATCTGCTTGGGTTTTGTAAAAGTAAAATTTTGCTCAGTAAAAGCATTCAATCCCACAGGATTTTGCATTCATTTCATTTCTTCAGTCAGTTTGAACTAGAAAAGAGAAGTAGAAAGAGCAGTTGTGTATACCTGCCACGAATCATAGGCTGAGTTTAGCAGAAACAACGGCGTCTGAATGTCCCTGGCTGCATGCCGTGGGAAAATGCACTGTAATGCCAATAATGATCGCCTTTCAGTATAACAGAAATGAGATATCAAAAAATCCCTTAAAAATTCTGTCTATGAATTCATTTAACAGGCCACAAGTGCATTTCTTACCAATTCTGGTCTGAATATAGAAGTACAAGCTTCAGGCAAATTTTTTGCTGATCCCTGGCGTAAAACAACCAAACAGTTGATAGAATACAATGGAAACAAAAGGGAAATTTTGGATGAATCCGAAAGATTTTTAATGACATCTGTTGATCTGTACATGTGTGGTAACAACTTCAGAAAAGTACTCCTGAAGAGGTCGCATTCCATAGAGAGCTTCCCTGAAATCAGATTCATTACAGTCAAAATTCCTGACTCCGTACTTCAATCAAAGACGGGTTAGAAAAAAATGAAAGACTTAGGTTGATTATACGTGTTTATGAAGAAACCGCCATCAGATAGGCATTTCACTCTGGCGCCAGAAGGTAACAAAGCTCGGAAATTATCACATTGCAGGATCGCTCCCAATCCACCAGCTGAGCATCCTGCAAGAACAGCCTGCACTCGCATTTGACAAATTTTCGTAAGTAGAGTATTTACCAAGAATATATTTTTATTAGTAAAGATCAAAGGAATTGTATGGACTCGTACATTTTGTGCATCCTTCATTCCTTTTGTTAATAAATCATCCATAACTGCCCTCCAAACTCTTGCTCCTCTATAGAAAATCTTTGTATTCTACTCAATTTCGCGGAAAAGAAAAACATCAAAATGGAGTCGTAACTTTTAGGGCATTGAAAAAGATAATTCCTGAAACAAACAGAATATGGGACTAGGGAAGATTACATACAGGATCAACTGCTTCAACATCTCCTGTGTAGGATGATCCATCACAGTAACGAACCTCGACACGATTCCAATTATAGAAATCTAACCATTAAGATGTGATTAAGACGCCGATAGAAGTGAGAAAATAACAAAAAAAAAAAATAATTTAAAATCTGAAGCTAGTACCAGGATTATGCTTTGATTCGTTGCTTAATATCCCAGTGAAGTTATAATTGGTAGACATTAACTTAGATGAACCAAATGCAGAATGTGAACGATCAAGGCATGTAGTTGCATTGTTGCACCATGCTCCACCCTGAAAAAAACTAATCAGACTTTCTATTTTATTAAAAAAAGTATTCAGGCAAAATCGTTGAGCCATTCAGCGTCCTGCAGTCACTCAGAACCGTCAACTAGCTGTACAGTTAAGAAAGTGCACAAACCTGCAAGTAAATCAACCAATTATCGACTCCAGCTTCAAATCCCTTGTCGAAATGATAAGCAGGTGGGCTTCCATCCAAACACACTGCAAATCAATTTATTAGACCAACCCGGCTCAAAGTGTATCAAATATTTGAACTTATCCGATCTGAATGACTCATTTATCAGGTCGACTTACCACCGCCTTTGGCCACTGCATCTTGAACAATGGTTATTGAAACATTGAAGCCATTAACTTTTACCAGCATCACAATGCAAATCAAAAGCTCCAACCATTTTGAAGAATTCACTAAACTGTTCATTATTTTTTGTCTTCAGAAGTTATCAAAGACAAAAGTACAAATGGAATAAGGATTCCTCTCCTTTAAAGTCGTTTTTATACGTTTATTCAAATTACGCGAGTGGAGTTTTGAACAAACGTATGGAAATGTAACCGTATATAGTGCACGCCGAATAGGAAAGCCATGGTGAAGGTAAAAAGGGAAATAAAATTCAATAGTGGAAGTGTGGAACTACAATTTTGTTTAGCTGACAAGTCGACAAATAATTGTCGAACACCTGTCGTATAAAAAAACTTAAAATGAACTGTCAAAAAAAAACTTAAAATTGTAGACATGAACTAAAATTCAGTTTAATTCAGTTGAAATTAACACGCAATTCTAATAATGTTAATAAATAAACAAATACAAGGAACATTATCGTTACATTTCGTTTTTAACTTCAAACTACAACATTTCTAATTTAATTAGGCAAAAAGTTGTACAAATTTTGAATCAAAATGGTATCGAAATTGAAACTTTATTCATGGTATCTTATCATTTACTTCTCCTAAAACACGGTATCAAAGCAAATACGACTATTATTTACATATTGAAATGGAAAAAGTACAGGTCGATTCTACATGTTTATGAAGAACCAGCCATCAGACATGCATTTCACTTTGGCACCAGAAAGTAACAAAGCTCAGAAATTATCACATTGCAGGATCATTCCCAGTCCACCAGCTGAGCATCCTGCCGGAACAACCTGTATTTGCATTTGACAAGTTTTCCTAAGTAGAATATTTAACGAGAACATTTCTTTTATCTACTAACGATTTGAAAGAAGTGTAAGGATTCATAAATTTTGTGCATCCTTCATTCCTTTAGCTAATAAATCATCCATAATTTAAGGCATTGGAAAAAATCCTGAAACAAACAGAGTTAGAGATTAGGGAGAATATTACATACAGGATCAACTGCATCAACATCTCCCGTGTACGAAGATCCATCACAGTAACGGACCTGGACTCGATTCCAATTGTAGAAATCTAACCATTACATTGTGTTTATGAAGTCAGTAGAAATCAAGTGACAGCACAACACAGAAATACAGAAATAATATAAAGCTGTTCAGAAACGTGCTGATGAGGTACTGTTCTCTCAAAAAGAATTTCACTTCAGGTTTTGCGGATGAGGTGACAGGCCGCTTAGAGGCTATGTGACTTATATCCAACCCAAAGTTTCGATTTTTGAAAAAAAAAAATGTTCAGGCAATGCTGCTGAACCACTCGGCGCGACAGCGCCTACCCTCAGAACCGCCGACTAGCTATAAAATTATGAAAGTACACAAACCTGCATGTAAATCAACCAATTTTTGACACCACCTTCAAAACCCTTGTCCAAATGATAAGCAGGCAGACTTCCATCTAAAAACACTGCAAAACAATTTAACACAACATTTTCTATAATAAGATACTTCTTTCTTCCCAATCATTTGTTTACCTTTTTTATTCTTTTCCAGGGGTATTTTAATCGAAGGTAAACAAATGATTCAAACGGAGGGAGTACAAAGTTCAGACTATAGCACTCAAATTATTTACTAGGTGTAAATGTGTAATATAGTCAAAGACTTACTTTGTACTATTTTCGGCTTTTAAATATGGTGGAAGATAGTAAAATAACTTACTGAACAGTGTATGCTTGTATCATTGTATGTTTTTGTTTCAGTAAGTATTTTATACTGCAATTTTCACTTAGCTTGTATCATTGTATGTTTTTGTTTCAGTAAGTATTTTATACTGCAATTTTCACTTACAGATTACCCGAAATGACAAAAACCTCAATGATGCATGTCAGAGTATCAGACCTTCTCAATGAGTCGATGACACGATGTGTATCAGTTAGGGCCGTAATGGCCTAACCCTTTGACTCAAAGTGCATAAATACCTCACCATAGAAAATGTAACCACACAATTATGAATAATAAAACTGTCTTCCTCAATCAGCTCCTGTGTTTCAATACAATTTAAAGAGGCCGTGATTCAAACCTGCATTCTATCCTACATAAGCTCTTAATTACTATGTTAACTCTTGATTAGCTTGGCGGTTTACGAGACTCAAGAATCTTTGCCTTGTGCAATTACTCATGGCTCCAAAGTAGTTGCTTATCAATCTTGCTTAACATCTTGTCGTCCAGGCGTTTCCATGTAGTTATTCTCTCTAGTCCGATCCAAGTACTCTCCTTCTTCGAAAGCTGAGCATGTATGACCCTAGCTCTCCGAGGCCATCCTACTTTACCATACCCATGATATCCTGAACCTCCACCATAGCAGAACCATATCCCATCTAAATTCCCGCAGAAATCGTTGGTGTGGTCATGACCAATGAATACAGCTTTTATATTCTTTATTTCAACCAGCTTTTTTAATACTTGTGAATTTACAGATGAACAGGCTACCGCTTCTTGAAACTGCCCAACAATTTTCTGATAATACAACTGTGTTATTTCCGGGATTGGTATGTGGAAAAACCCAAGGGCCAAAGGTTCTGTTTGAGAAACATCTTGCAGCCAATCAAGTTGAGAATTTCTAATCCAGCCATATGTTCGCCTACCGTCGACAATCACCCTATCTCCACTGTCAAGAAAAAAGAGGTCCAACGCACTCACATTGGCCAAGGCAGAACCATAAGGTCCATGGACTTGAAGATTGTAATTCCCGAAACCATCAATTCCAAATGTTGGATCTTGAGACGATGGATTCACTTTGGAGACGGAATAATCCATCAGTGAAATCAATGACATCAACTCCTCTCGATTCATTGTTGACTCTTGGTCATGATTTCCCAGAACAGCAGCCCAAGGAAGCCTGGATTCTACTGCAGGACGAAAGACGTCAAACAGCGACTCAGCTGCATCTGGAGTACTTGACCCAAAAATATTATCTCCAGTAAAAGCCAGAAAATCGGGTTTTTCAGCTTCAATTAACCTCTGAACAAACATAGTTGTATTGAGATCAGAACAATACTCAAACTCTGAGGGTAAAACATCTCTGCATCTTGTTAACAAACCTTGACCAAAGTGCATATCAGCCACCTGAAGAATTTTAAAGGTGCCATCTTGGGAGTTGAATCGTAACGGAAGTTGTGGGGATTTTTTAATGGTAATTTCATTGAAATCAACTAGTAAGTTATCAAGAAATTGGGTGTGGAATAAGTAGATTGAGGCTAGGATTGAGATCAAGTAGGTAAAACTGATAGTCCATTTCCTCCATATATTTTCCATTTTCATTAATAATGGAACTTTACTAATATGTAGATGTAGACATGATGATGATTGATGAACAATTTCGTGTAATACTACCTCCGATTCTTTGGAATACTTCCTTTGCTTTTTGAACAGGATTAAGGCTGTGAGCGGGTGCTGGATCTCACCAATAAAGTAGGTTGATAATCAGACGGAGTATCATCTACAGGATTAATTAGATTAGCAATCACCAATGGGAATTCCCAGGATTCTTTTTTATTTGCTTCTTTTTGAGTACTACATTCGAACAATAATCAAACAATAAGACGATAATCGAAAACAATATGCTACATTTCATACAAGACCAATCACATAGATCCCACAACAAATATAATCCCAATTTAACACAAACTAACAAACCCAAGTGTAATTTTCTCGATTAAAAACCAATACTTCCTCCGTCCCAATTATTTGTTTACCTTTTTTATATTCATTGTGAAGCGTATTTTGATCAAAAGGTAAACAAATAATTGGGACGGATGGAGTATTACATAAAATGAACAAAAGGGTACACCCAAAATCACACAATCTCACTACTAACTACAAATCAAGTAAATCCATTATACTAACATTGAATTTATAATCATTAGATATGAAAATTGAAGCATATTGAAGCAAAATTATACAATTAACATAAATGGGTATCACTATAATTGCACAATAATCAATTAAAATGAACAATTATATAGTTTCAAGACATAAAGATTGCAAATTTTAGGGTTCATAAGTCAAATCACAGTGATTTACCTGAAGTTGCATATAGTGGGAGAAGTAGTTGTAGAAAAATGTGGGAATTAGAGAGAAAATGTTTATAAATTAGCAGGAATTAGAAGGTTTGGTTAGTGAATTAAGAAGATTAAAAATAAAAAGACGTTGTGAAAGGTCTTAACTTAACCGTCTTAACAGATCTACCATAACTAATTATAATCCTGGTTTATTTTTAAGTATAACATTTTACGGTGTATATTTTTTTGATATCCGCATCACAATTCCACACAATAGAATGAGATCGGTTATAGTAAGTTAGGGTTACTTGGATCACATGTTAGGGTTAAAAAAGAGCGGATAGAACTATGTTACGAATCATGAACTAAAGTTGTTCACGAGTAAATTAGGGTTAACTATGGAGTATATTAAGTTGGGGATACTTTGATCGCATGTTTGGGTCGGTTATTTCATCGGGAAAACATTTCAGTTTAATTTTTATGTTAATAGTAGGACTCTTACAAGAATTTGAGATAAGTTCGAGGTTACAAATTTGAATCTTAAAATCGATTATGATTATAAACACGTACAATATACATGATGAATCTTTATCGTTTTTAATCCCGTGAATATCATGGAGCCTATTCTGCTTATAAAATTGGTATACAGTAACAGTGTAGATTTTAGTAAGCCGCCTTTAAAACCGTTCTATCACTGATAGTTGGCCTATAGTATGGCGTGTATGTGTGAGTTTTATGTACTGTGAGGTAATTTAGTAGCAGAGAGCCAGAGAAGCCTCATTTTTACGCAGAGGCAACACCACGACAAGTGTTGTCGCATGGGTAAGGGCAGTCGATCTTCTGGAATGGGTTGCGGTCATAAAACCAATCACCAACTGCTTCTGCAATCGTCTGTGGAATATAAACATTTCTGGTTAGAACATTGATTGGATAAATATTGCTATATAACAGAGTTTCTAAATTGCAATATACGGAGTAACAAGCAATTGGTTTTGGTCTCGACAAGTTGTTCATTATGGGCGATCCAGAAACGTCTATACATAGTAATAGCCGGATTCTTGATTGAGCGAATTAAGCATGGTAAGTAATGGGAGTAATTGAGTAAATAATAATGTAAGGAGAATATGATGAAAATTTCTCACTGTATTGTCTAGACGAGGAGAGTTGTCGCTAAGCCATGTTTCTTGGCCCTCACTTTGGCAGTGACAGAACCAAGAGTTGATGAATAACCCTCTAGTCGGGTTATCAACACATATCCTCGACAGTCCAGCTAAGAACTGTTTGTTGAAACCTCGTAATGCTTGAATCTGGCTGTCGGAACACTGTGATATCCCAGTTATACAATTTATCCATTTTCCATCAGCATCAACCACACCTTGAAGCAAAATATTGCCTATCTGCATCATATGATAATTATGTTGAATTCGGTACTGGACTTGTAATTTCTTTTTTATAGCTAAAGGCCGAAGGTCAAAATGACAGTCTTGATGTTGATGGGCTTACAACAATAATCATGAATATCGTCAATGACTTACCAAGCTAGGCTCAAGTAGCATTTGCTCGGGTTTGGTAACAGGAAAATTTTGCTCAGTAAAAGCATTCAATTCCAGAAGATTTTGCATTCATTTCATTTCGTCAGTGAATTTTAACTAGAAAATAGAAGTCGAAAGAGGAGCATATGTGTATATAGTTTACCTGCCAGGAATCATAGGCTGAATTTAGCAGAAACAACGGTGTCTGAATGTCCCTTGCTGCATTCTGTGGGAACATGCACTGTAATTCCAATTGTGAACACCTTTCAGTATGAGGAAAACAAGAAAGCCCAAAATCTGTACAAAAACTCTGTCGATGAACTCACAGTGCAGGTCACAAATGCATTTCTTACCAGTTCTGGACTGAATTTAGAAGTACAAGCTTCAGGCAAATTTTTTGCTGATCCCTGGCGTAAAACAACCAAACAGTTGATAGAATACAATGGAAACAAAAGGGAAATTTTGGATGAATCCGAAAGATTTTTAATGACATCTGTTGATCTGTACATGTGTGGTAACAACTTCAGCAAATAACTCCTCAAGAGGCCGCGTTCCAGAGATAGCTTCCCTGCAGTCAGATATATTACAGTCAGAATCCCCCAGTCCCAGCTTCATTCATAAGACGGGTTATGTATGCATGAAATGTTTAGGTTGATTATACGCATTTATAAAGAACCCGGCATCAGACAGGCATTTCACTTTGGTGCCAGAAGGGAACAAAGCTCGGAAATTATCACATTGCAGGATTGCTCCCAGTCCACCAGCTGAGCATCCTGCCAAAACAGCCTGTATTTGCATTCGACAAGTTTTCCTAAGTAGAATATTTACCAAAAACATATAGTTTATCTACTAAAGATTTAAAAAGTGTATGGATTCATACATTTTGTGCATCCTTCATTCCATTAGCTAATAAATCATCCATAACTGCCCTCCAAACTCTTGCTCCTCTATAGAAAATCTTTGTATTCTACTCAATTTCGCGGAAAAGAAAAACATCAAAATGGAGTCGTAACTTTTAGGGCATTGAAAAAGATAATTCCTGAAACAAACAGAATATGGGACTAGGGAAGATTACATACAGGATCAACTGCTTCAACATCTCCCGTGTACGAAGATCCATCACAGTAACGGACCTGGACTCGATTCCAATTGTAGAAATCTAACCATTACATTGTGTTTATGAAGTCAGTAGAAATCAAGTGACAGCACAACACAGAAATACAGAAATAATATAAATCTGAAACCAGTTGTACCGGGATTATGCTTTGATTTGTTGCTTAATATCCCAGTAAAGTAATAATTAGTAGACATTAACTTAGATGAACCAAGATCAGTTTGTGAACGGTCAAGGCACGTCGTTGCATTGTTGCACCATGCTCCTCCCTGACCAAAAAAACCAAGATTAAAAACTTGTTAGCAAGGCACTGTTCTTTCACAGAGAAATTCACTTCAGATTCCGCGGATGTGTTGATGAGTCGCTTAGTGGCTCTGTGACTAAGTCGCTGAGCCACTCTGCAGCCTTCACTCAGAACCGCGGACTAGCTATACAATTAAGACAGTACACAAACCTGCATGTAAATTAACCAATTATTGACACCGCCATCAAATCCCTTGTCGAAATGATAAGCAGGTGGACTTCCATCCAAACACACTGTAAAATCAATTTAACACAACATTTACTATGTGTAATATGGTCAGACTTACCCTGTACTATTTTTTGACTTTTAAATATGATCGAAGATAGTAAAATGACTTAAGTACTTTAAGTAGTAATTTTCATCACGTGTCATTCAGAATAAAAGACTACTCGAAATAACAAAAACTTCAGTATAATATCGATGACAGGAAGTATATCAGTCAGGACCATAACGGCCTAACCCTTGGACTCAAAGAGCATCAACCACCTGAATTTATTCGACAAAAATGACTCGTTTATCAGGTCTACTTACCACCGCCTTTGGCCACTGCATCTTCAACAATAGTTATTGGAACATCAAAGCTGTCAATTTTCATCAGCATTACAATGCAAACTAAAAGCTTCAACCATTTTGAAGAATTTCGCATACAGTTCATTTGTAGTTATGAAATAACAGAAACATTTGTGATGGACTGATGTATACTTATAAATTGAAATACCCAAGTGGCCAAGTGTTGCTTTTTCTTTGGCCTCACAAGTTATCAAAGAGAAGTACAAAATGATTATGATTACTTGTCTCTTTTCAAGATACGTTTGTTCAAATTACGCAGTATATAATGCATGCCGGATAGGCAAGCCACGATGTAATTAGAAAGGGAAATATAATTTTCATTAACCAAGTCAACAAATAATAATTGTCCAACATCTGTTTAATTTTTACACGCAACATTAACTTCAAACTACAACTTCCCTAATATAATTCGCCGAAAGTTGTACAAATTTTGAATCAAAATGGTGTCGGAATTTAAATTTTATTCATAATATCACATTATACTTGCTTTTTTCTTTCGAAGAGACCCACTTATATTTACTTATCCTAAAAAAATGTTACAAAAACGGTTTTATGAAATTGATAGTTGGGTTCGTACAAGAATTTGAGATGAGTTTGAGGTTACAACTGGTATGAACTTAAGCTATTATGGTGTGTATATGGGGAGTACTATGTCCTATGAGGTAATTTAGGAGCAGAGAAGCCTCAGTTTTACGCAGAGACGACATTATGACAGGTTTTCTCGCAAGGGTAAGGGCAATCGAGCTTCTGGAATGGATTGCGATCATAAAACCAATCTCCAACTGCCTTCGCAATCGTCTGTAAAATAAACATTCCTTGTTAGAACAGTGATTTCAATACAGTAATAAATAATAATGTAAGGAGAATAAGATGCAAATTTCTCACTGTATTGTCTAGACGAGGAGAGTCGTCTCTAAACCATGTTTCTTGGGCCTCGGTTTGACAGTGACAGTAGCAGGAGCTGATGAACAACCCTCTGGTTGGATTGTCGCCTATGCTCGACAGTCCAGCTAAGAATTGTTTGTTAAATCCTGAAAATTTTGTTTGTAATTACAGTGATATCAGTGACAGTAAGAATACTTAATATGGCTAATTATCTTTATAATAACTATTGTTTTCGCGTTGTTATACTCCGAATGAGTAACTAAATATGTCCTAATGATAGCAAGATGATTACTGAAAAGTACAAGAGTTAACCTTGGAATGCTTGAATCTGGCTGTCAGAACACCGAGTTATATCATTTGAACAATTTCTCCATTTTCCATAAGGATCAGCCACACCATTCAGGAAAATATTATCTATCTGCATCAGATGATAATTATGTAAAATTTGTCACTGCAGAGGATCTGAAGATGTTTGATGGCGTCAATGACTTACCAGCTAGGCTTAGGTAACATCTGCTCGGGTTTGATAATTTTGGTAAAAGGAAATTTTGCTCGGTAAAAACATTTTCGTTTCATTCGTCAGTCAATTTTAGTTAGAAAAGAGACGTAGAAAGAGGAGCAGATGTGCATACCTGCCAGGAATCATAAGCTGCATTCAGTAGGAACAACAGCGTCTGAATATCCCTCGCTGCATGCTGTGGGAACATGCACTGCAATTGCAATTATGAAACCCTTTCAGTCCATGGAAAAAGAGAAACCTCAAAATCCCTAAACAACAAGGTCAATTTTGTATAACTGGCAAAACTGACCCATCCAGAGCAAGACCTAACTGAATCACCTGAAAATGACTGAATAATACCCAAAATGACCTGACTCTGCTGACTGAAGTGACACGGTGCTCAAAATGACCCTGTAATAACACACCCAAGACAGACGTAAACCTGAAATGATCTGAACGATCAGATCAGATTACCCGTTTGCCAGGTATAGATTTTTTACCAGTTCTGGGCTGAATTTAGAAGTACAAGCTTCAGGCAAGTTTTTTGCTGTTCCCTGAGATAAACAGCCAAACAATTAACAGAATGACGGAATTGAAAAGGAAAACCATGATGAATCATAGAGGTTAATAATACGATGTGTACATGTGTGGTAACAACTTCAGCGAAAAACTTCTTAAGAGGTCGCGCTCCAGAAATAGCTTCCCTACAATTAGATGCATTACAGTCAGAATCGACTCCAGACTTCATTCAGAGAAAGGTAAGAAAAAATTAATTTATGCAGGTCGACTTTACACGTTAATGAAGAAACCAGCATCAGAGAGGCACTTCACTTTGGCTCCAAAAGGTAACAAACCTCGGAAATTATCACATTGCAGGATCGCTCCCAAGTCCCAACCCACCAGCCGAGCATCCTGCCAGAACCGCCTGTATTTGCATTTCACAAGTTTTCCTGGTCATTCTCGAAAGTGATAATTAACTAATTACCAATGATATTTTCGAGTAATAACGATTAAAGAAAGAGCTTGGATTCATACGTTTTGTGCATCCTTCACTCCTTTAGCTAATAAATCATCCATAACTGCCCTCCACAGTCTTGCTCCTCTGTAGAAAATCTTTGTGTTCTACTCATTTCAGCAGAAAAATCGACATCATTTACCTCATAAATTTACCTCCTCACTTAAACTTACAACATTAAGTAAACAGATATAAAATTCGACATTATTTTTAACCCGAAGTTAATATTTGAAAGAAACAGTGAAGCACAGAGTTTAAAAAGATTACATACAGGATCAACAGCTTCAACATCTCCTGTGTACGATGATCCATCGCAGTAATGAACCTCAACTCGATTCCAGTTGTAGAATTCTAAGCGTTAAATGAGATTAAGATTTAAGAGGTCGATAGATGAGGTTATGTTCATTTACGGAAAACCTGAAATTATTCAGAAAATAACGCATATGTCAAAATTACAGCGTCTTATATGAGACGGTTGTAAGCATTAGTGTTGGTATGATCGCACCCTTGATAATTGACTATTCAGCGGGTTAATTTACTTAAATTATATACCGTTCTAAAGTAATTCTAGGTAGCTAAACTTTGTTCAATAACTTTAATGGAACATGTCTCCAATAATAAGTTGCTGACGGTTTTGAATACTGTATCAGTTGTACTAGCTGACATCTGCGGATGCACACTGCAAAGAAATTTATCAGACCAAACCCGACTCAAATATTCAAACTTATCTGATCTGAATGACTCGTTTATCATGTCGACTTACCACCACCTTTGGCCACTGCATCTTGAACAATGGTTATTGAAACATTGAAGCCATTAACTTTTACCAGCATCACAATGCAAATCAAAAGCTCCAACCATTTCGAAAAACCTACCATCCTGTTCATTTCTTATCAAAAGAAAACTTACACAAATAACATCAATGACGGAACTAAGGGGGCTAGCACGAACAGTCTAACGACTCCAGACACTGAAAAATTTAACGTTTTTAGTAGTAAAAATTTTCTATTTTTTTCTAAACAGCAAAGAATTATTTGGCTTCAAAAGTTATTTAAAAACATAAATACAAATTATATTAAAAGTATTGTTATATAGTGCATGCTAAATTGCTAAGTAGGAAGAGTCAAAGAAATTTCCTAATGGCATTTCTCATTTGTGACCGTTTGTGAACAAGTCACAATTTGTGACGGATCCAAAATGTGACCATTTTAATGAGAAAGTGTGAATCTTGGTGGTTACATTTAATCTTTAAAGTGGTAACATTTGTGCCGTCACAAGCAAGACCAACTGATTTTCTAATTGGACCATGTGGAACGGCTTTCTGTTCCTCGTTTATATTTTAGTTTACTTTTTTTGTTTAATGTTTTTTATCTTTATTCAAGACCTAACCCTTGTTAGCCCTACCTATAAACGTAGTCAGGTAACAAGTCTAAGAAACAATGGATGTCTTTTAACATTTGAAAGTGTCAAAACACTCAAAATTGTAGACTTCATGGCCTCATTAAAGACTTCTACAGACTAAGGTCAACTTTTACAATTTACACGAGAAAGTTGTAAGCGTTAGGCAGCGGATAACGTTAACAAAATATGTGTTTTGGTAAGTTAAGTAGATAAAAAAAAAAAGGAGTAATTGAGTAAGCCAAATTCGTATGCTACTCACTATTTTGTTTGAATAAGTTTATATTAATATTGAAAAATGGTACATTTGCAACAATTTACCTGTTCAAACTCGGAATTTATTAATAATTTAGCCATTATTACAGTTTATGGTAACTTGTTTTTCAGAAATGATCACATTTGGTTGTCAAACGCTTACAAATCTTCATGTTATTGTTTTAGACCAAAATAGTCCGTTTAAAGGGAGACCAACTCATATGGAATGCTTGGAAGAAAATGTTGGCATCAAAGTCTTGATTGATAGGCATAGAAATCGAGGAAAATGTTGTTCTTGTGTACATGAAACTACGTAGAACAATCCCAAGCTTTTCCCTATATATAAAAGGGAATGAGTGTAACCGGAGCGAGAACGTAGCCAATTTGGTGAATCTCGTTATATTTGTGTCCCTGTTATTTATCCCTACGAAAATCCTTTACATAACCAAATGTAACATTTACGACAGACAAACAGTAAAGATCAGTCTGCCAAAATCGATTACAATTACGACAGACAAACAGTAAAGATCAGTCTGCCAAAATCGATTCCTGTATCGAGTCTCAATCCCAGATTAAATGCCATAACAAGTTTAAACACAACACTTCCGCTTAGGCCGAAAACATGAAAAATTACTCATAAGAAGTGTTTCCACACTTAAGCTATGTAAGTGTGTTTTACAGCTTGAGTAAACATGGTACGACTGTACGAGTAATAAACTACTCGGCCAAACAGCAAAATGAAACATTGGCAAAACCATTATCAATGGCACTCGCGACTAGTTCACTTGGCCCCAAAACTACGAAACAGGGACATATCTGCATTATCAATGCAATGTCAAATAATCACTTGAAAATCTAGATCCAAACAATTAGCTGGGAATTTCGACCACTATTTTCTCACAATCTGCAATAGATAGGAGCATACGACTACCAACTTTTTTTTTACAAAGATAATATAAAAATATTTGCATCAATAAATCAAATATGACGAATTTAATGGTGAAAACCGACAATCAAATGGGCAGAAAGGACTAATTTTATTCTATAAGTGAAAAACCGTCTCACAAATTCACATAATCAATCACCAAATTTAAAACATTTGCTGCTCTCGGCTGGGATCAAGATCAATTTGAACTGATTACTGCAGCACTGGTAAAAATACTAATATTATACTCAGTAGCAAAGATACTAATATAAACTTCGATAATCAACAATATGCGATGCAAGTAAACATTACAATCACCAAATATAAAAAAGTTACACAAAGGGGATAAAAAAGATCAGTTTAAGATAGAACTTTCAGAAGTGTCTTCCTTCATTTGGTATACTACCATGGGAAGTGGGGATGATTAAACATTTTAAACCTTTCGAAAACTATTTTGATGACTTGATATAGGAAAAAGGCAGAAATAAATACCCCATATTTCGAAGGCTGCAGTAAGAGAAAGAACATTTGATGTCGGCTACAAATGGCTATTTCATTTCTGAAGCTAAATACCGAACACAAAACCAGCAAGTAACGGGGTTCACAAGTATAACCATCACTCGACCGCCACAAAAGAGCATACAATCAACAATCAACAAAAGGCTTGCTTTCATAAGCCTCCCTTGCATCTAAGACATCGGGGCAGTATCTTTGAGAAAGAATTTCAACTTTCTGGGAAAATGACTTGGTCCCATATTCCCCAATGTGGCGCACCATCTCAAACCAGCGTTTACGGCACACATCACCAGACCGATGCTCTAGAACGTTGTCCCAATCCACCTCTTCTTCACAAGTAGCATCAAGGTCAACAAGTGCCATCAACATTCGATAATCATCAGTATCAGCCCACTTACCACTACTTACCAAGACGGACGATAATTGATTATACCATTTATGGCAACAAAGTGGATCAGTGCGCGTTTCCAACAGCTGACTAATAGCTTCCCATCCAATGTTATCCCGTAGCATGCCATGCTTTGATTTTCTTTCCATATTTGCCCTTATGCGTAAATCTTTGTTCACAAGATCAAATAAGGTCTGGTACTCCTCTTGAGACCACTGTCCTGTCTTCTTGTTCGGCAATTTGACCTGGCGAAAAGCATCTTTCACGTGAATTCTATTCCTACCAATTTCATCAGCCAGTTGTCTCCACTTTGGGCCATGCTTTTCATGGTATTTACGGACCTCCTCAAGCTCTTCTTTCGTCCACTTGTGATTCTCACTTCTTTCAAACAATATATGAGCCCGAGAGTAGATAGCTTGTTTATTTCTCCATGGCAAGGATTGCCCTATTTCACCCCAACAATCTTTGATTTTAGCCCTGTGCTTACCGCATTTCATGATCATTTGCACACCGTCTTCACCCAGTCTATGATCCTCAATGTATTGCAATACAGCATTTCTGAGTGTTTCATCTTCCTCTTTTGTGAAACGCTTTCCTTGAACTAAACCATCTTCAGAATTCATCTTCTTGCCATCATCAGCTTTTTCTCTTCCCTTACCTGAGTTGCCACCGACGTCACAAGTCACGTCCCCCTCGTTTGAATTGTCAGTCAATGTAAAAACTTCCACACTATCAGAAAACTTGACCTTCCTTGACTTCTTACTCAGGTTAGATTTTTCAGAACCCTCAGAGAGTCCAGTCCTCCCGCTGGTCAATGAAGCACCACCATCAGTATTCTCTTCTGAATTAATAGAAACCGATTTCTTCTTTCTTTTTTTAATCGCTCCATCCTTGCTGCCTTCTCCATCATTGGTCACTGAAACCCCAACATCAGTATTCTTATCTGAATGAACAGCAACCGATTTCTTCTTTCTTTTTTTACTCACTCCATCCTTGATGCCTTCATCATTGACTGAAGCCTCTCCATAACCATCCTTCTTTTTCTTTCTTTTCTCATTCTTCTTAACTGGCTCAACTTCTTCAGCGGTCCCAATCGGATCTTCAGCCAAACCAGCACGCTCGACATCTTCAGCCAAAACAGCTTCTTTCTCTTTCTCCTTTTTCTTCTTCTTCTTTTTCTTATGGCCCTCTGCATGCTCAACTACCTCAGTAACCTCAAGAACATCCTTTTTCTTGCTTTGTGTATTGTCCTTTGTACGCTCTTCTTTCTCGCTAACCCCATGACCCTTCTCCTTTCGCTTTTTCTTCGCAACAGAATCAACTTTCTTACCACCCTTATCGCCTACTTGCTTTTCAACAGTAACCGCATGGCCAACAACATCAACCCCAACACTTTCAGACCCGGGTTTACTCTTCTTCTTTTTCTCTTTCTTATCCTTCTTCGACTTCACCTCATCATCAACATCCAAACTCGAAACCTCTACCTTATTCAAACTACCTTTCTCCTTCTTCTTCTTCTTTCTAGGCCTACTATCTCCACTCACATTCGCATCTACATCGACAACAACTTCAGAAGCACCATTACCACTCAAACCCTCAATATCATTTTTCTCGCCGCTATCCTCTCCTACTGAAATCTCAACCTCCTTATGCTTCCTCTTCTTATGTTTCTTATTCTCGCCGTCTCGTACCTCACCCATTTAACTAACCACTAACAACAATCTAACCTGAAAAGTCATACAATCTCCATAAATACATCACCAAATCAAACAAAACAATTACATTACACAAAACTTCAAGTATTCAACTCTCCAACATTATGACAACAAAAATTAGGGTTTAATCATCAATTTGTTGACAATAATACCATAAAACAGAAAATTTCAGAACAAATTAAAATTTGAAAACAGAAAACAAACACACTCACGGTATTCTATAAATTTGCAATAATCAAAATCGAAACTTTTTGCGCAACATTGATTAATTGGGGTTTTTGTAATGCTGTAACTGATTATAAAATAAAATAACTTTTCGAGACAATTGAACCTTACGGTGGCAACGACGGCGGCAGCGGTGGTGGCGTTGATGGCGGCAGCAGTGGCGGCGGTGGTTGAGAGAGGATAGAGGAGAGTGAAAGTAGGTGTCGGAATTTGGAAGGGTAAACGGCGTACGGGTTTTAAATGTCGGATATTTTGGGATTAAGTGTAAAACGAAATCGGGTGGGCTTTTTGCTTGGGAACTGTATCTGAAAAACCGATAATTATCGGGTAAGAGGGTGAGACGGTCTTTTTATATACGGAGTATAAAAAATTTACAAAGTATTATACCTATTTTATTTATTTATGACGATAATAAATGAGGATTTAATCAACAAAATTATCAAATTATCGTATGTAGCACCGTGTTATTTTGGAGCTTAAATGAGGGAGGATTTTTTGTTCTGGCTTTGTGTCTCGTTACTTTTATCAAGGAGGGATTTGTAAAATGGTTAGCAAAAAAAGTGGGCCTTAGAAATGGTATTTGGTGTAATTTATTAGAGTTTTTTGTGAAAAATTACCTAGTATTTACCTTATTTTCATAAATACTACCCAAAGTTTTTAATTTTGCTAGAAACTACCTAATATTTTATATCTTTTGTCAAACACTACCAAATTGAAATTAATGAGCAAAATCGATAATCTTTTTGTCAAATTAACTAAATTTCCGACAAACAAATCAAAATGCCAATTCAAATTAGTCATCATTTCGTCCAAATTAGCCACAATCTCAGCCAAACTAGTCAAAATTGAAGTAAAAAAATTGGAGTAACTAAGTTAGTAGCTAATCAAAACAGTTGATGGTGGTTAAGTAAAGTAAATAGTGTATGTAATTGCCAAAAATAATGTTTGAGTTAGAATTTTGTCTAATTTGATCGGAAATTTCAATTTGGTAGTGTTCGACAAAAATTAAAAAATATTAGGTAGTTTCTCGCAAAGTTAAAAACTTTAGGTAGTATTTATGAAAATGAGGTAAATATTAGCTATTTTTTCACAAACAACTCAACTTATTAATATCAATAAGGACACTATTATCATAAATCTTACAAAAAAAGAAAGGTATCGAATGGAGTTGAATGGACTGAAATTGAATAAGTATCGAATGAAGTTGAATGGAGGGACTAATAAATTGAAACACAAATATAAAATTAGGGTTGCACATAAAGTAGACCGGGCCGAAAAAATGGACCGACCCGGACCGCCCGGTCCTGTTCGGTCCGGACCAAATACAATCCGGTCCGGTCTCCGGATTCACTATCTCCCTTGGTTAACCAAAGACGTAAAGTAGCATTGTGCAAAGTAACACGCGTGAAATAGGGAGATTGTAACGGTATATTTTCACGTGTGTGTTAGGGTATTGTCTCAGATAAGTAAAATTAGACGGAGTAGGCTAGCTTATAAGTTAGTAGGGTCACCCGACTTAGCCTTCCTGTCATCAAATGGTTTTAGGATGAAACATTACTTGCTTATAGGTCAGTCTCATGTACCCGCATTTATAAACCTATTGTGGATGATTCAACACCCTTTTTTTGGGTGTGTATATTCTATAAATATAATAAAAAGGCATGACAATTGATAACATTGCACAATTCCCTTTTTTATAAGTGTTTTAAAAAGCCACATCATCTTCATTTTATAAAAAAGAAAAAGTTTAAGAAATTTGTAGCATTAACTACATATTAAACACAAACATTAAAATGTGTTTTTTTATTCCTAAAGCAAATTAAACAACAATTAAATGTGTTTTTTTTATTCTAATTAAAAAATCACATCACATTATTCTAATTTTACTTCATTTGTAAAAGTTATATACCCCTCAATTTAATAAATTTGATACATAAAAGACTATAAAAATAATGTAATTTATTTGTTCATATAATTTATCTCAAATATTCTATAGAGTAGCAAAATTAATAAATCCTACTGCAAGGATAATATGTACCCCCATGAGAACTCAACTAAACCAAGTTATCCAAAAAAATGTATTGCGAGGAGAAAACAAATAAAATAAATAAAGCAAAAAAAAAAAATCACATACTACGAGTAAAAACAAACAAAAAGAAAAATCAATTGACAAAAATTATTGCGGTGAGATAAAAAAAAAAAAATAATAAAATAGAGAGAACCAAATTAAAGTTTTTTTTTAACAAATATACATAAAAGTACTGCTTCACCACCAACCCGCCCACCCCCTCTCACTCCAACACCAACCAATCAACCCCGCCCAGCCCACCACCAAACTGACATGCCCCTCTCAATAAATTACACACCACCAGCTCATACTGCTCACTGTTCACCACGATCCAGCTTATACATACTAAAATAAAACGAAGAAAATAATGAAAAATGAAAATGAATAAATTTAATTTGTAATAACCGAAATAATACATGTTATAATTAAATTAGGATACTAATTCAAGAAAACCAAGAAATTTGATAGATAATATTAATAGTAATGTCAGAATTAGCTTTAGTGTGCCACACAAATACATTATGTAAGCTAATGTGAGTATTATTTCGTAATAATATTCTCAAATTTATATTATAGGTGATCTTAAATTGTGACACTATAATTCTTAACACAAACCACAATGTTTCGAACTATTTTTATGTAAGAAAACATTGGTCAATGTTGAAACTAAACAAATTACGGACGTATCGATTATTCAATTGACATGGTTAATTTTGTATCCTGATTCCGAATATTCATTTAAAAAGTTTTAAGTACATTAATACATTACTACATAAACTTACCCGGTTACTCCTATAATATCTGAATTCATGTGAAATTGGATAGTAAGATGCAATAATTGGTACAAAGATGCCAACATGTTTCACACCAATGCGGTTACGTTTATGCTGGGTTTATACAATTAATCTCGAACGCACCCGTGATTTTCACGGGTAAAAAAAACTAGTTAAATAATTAAATGCGTTTGTAATAAATTATTGTAAAACCGTCTCGTAATCTACGAGCGACCTTTGTTTACAGAATAAGTCAATAACATGCTCATTTCAAACTAAGATTCAAGTTCGAGATCAAAATAGATTTAATCGAGCTTGATTGATGTTCAACCTAACTACAGTTACTACACCCAAAAAAATTGTCAATATCTCATTTGGAGTTGTTAACAAAGATGCTCTTGGTCTACTTAAATATCAATATTTTAATTTAAACGAAAATCTGCTAAACCGATAGATTATACATCCGATATACTACCGACCATTTGTATAGTTTTTTAGCAATATAATAGAGTTTTTGAGTTTTGTTTTTAAAATTATGAGTTTTATAATAAAATTTATGAGTTCATTCATTTAAACATTAATTTCAAAAAATTACATACGTGTATAAGCTCAATTAAATTTGAGGTTATGAGTATTTGACTTTTAAACTTTAATAAGGTCAGAAAAATACTCATAACCTCAAAAACAAATAAGGTCTAAAATTAAAATAAGTAACTTATAAACTTTAATAAACTTAGAAAAAATATTCATAAACTCAAATTCCGATGTATATTCATTTTTCTCATCTGCTAAACTAGTATAAACTAAACAAAATTGGAAAATTGAATAAACCGTATGGAGCTGAACCAAACTAATATGAGTCCAAATTAAGTCAAATATAAACGTAAATCTTGCTTGTAACGGTCATAAGATGGTGACGTCTTACAACCTCTTTTATTTTAGCATTATTCAAATAAGTTATAAAAACCGTCATAACTTTTTACCGTCACAATTAAGAATTTGCCAGAAAAAAAAAATTCTGTTCCTTTCTGTGTCACCCTTCCCTAAGCCACCTAGTATTTGGCATGAGATGTTTCACAATTTCTCCAAAACAGGAATAAAACTGTTGACAGTTGTTGACAAATGGTCCAATTGTATCTATATTCTGTAACTTCATTGAGTTCATTCATCATTTATCGTCATACTTTAATAATCCCTCTGTAAAACATAATTAAAATCTAAATCTAATAAAATTATATCTGGGTCCGTCTCACAGACAGATATAATTTGCGTACATACAGTACTACTTCAGGTTAATTATATCTGGTCCGTCTCACGGTGTAAAACCGTCTTTGCTATAACTAGCAAATTTCTATGGTTCTGAATTTAATCAGTTTTTGTAAAGTTTTGATCTTTGTAGTTTATACTACAAACCCTTGTTAAGATTCTTGAAAAAAGTTACTTTCTGTTAATGGGTAGTGATGGAAGCCATTAAAAGGCAAGCTAGCAAGTTCAGGGAACAAGTTTCTAAGCAGCAACAGGTATTCATCCTGTCCAATAATTTTTGTGTAAAACCGTCTTATATTTAATCAATAAAAGGACTGTCTAGCACGGTAAGACGGTCTTATTTTATAGTTTGTGCATCCCTAGTAGAGATTTTACTTACTTTTTTCTTTTGATGATTATGCTGCTTTTTGTATTGTATACATGATAATTGAAGTTAAATAGTTAATTAACATATGGGTAAAAGAGTTGAGGGATTTAATCAGGAAATGGGAGTTCATTTGTTGTGATTGTCTGTATTTGCTAGATGGAGGGTAAGAGGGTAATTTGATTTTGATCAGGCTACTGTTTTTTGGAGCTGTAAATATTTCTGGTACAGCATGATATTGCAAATTTGCAATGCCTAGATTAATTTATTTGTGGGTGAAAAGTGTGACAAAAATGGAGATTTTTCCATGAAGATACATACTTTTTGATAAATCTATATATGCTTGCGTAATTTTCGATTTAGTTTTCATTTTTGAGTTAAAAAGGTAGCATTTGTAGTTTAACAAAGTGTTGGTTGCTTATATCCGCTCCTCTTCCCCGCCATATGTCTGTATGCTGGAGCCTTTCGTGTCTTGTTACTTGTCTCGCTGAGGAAGGAACATCTTGGAAGGGACTTGGATTACTGTAAAGAGATGCATCTAATTGAAAAGATTGAGTTTTGAAGGGAATCAGCCTTTCAATGGGATGTGATATCAGATATGATGTAGTCATCAGTTCCCCAATTTAGCTCGAATGTATTGAATGTATTCTGCATAGGTTGCTTGTTTAGAAGCATTGATTGATGCCATTGCATATGAAAATGGATGCTATTAATGTATCATAAATCATAAAAAGGTAGATGACAAGTTGGGTAACATGTTTTGCTTCCGTATATACACGCTTCAACCCGTTGCAGATCCTAGCCAGCTTAGTTGGTAAATCTATTGTAATAAAGGGGTCTGCAGTGTCAAAACTGTCCTAGGATTCCCTCTACCAGTAGAAAAACAGTAGATGAGTACTTCTGTTTTGTTTGTTTACGTCTTAGATGTCTGTCAACTTCTACAGGCTCTTCTAAGACACTTAGGGAACTCTGATGGCGATGCTTTTGTCGGAGATGATGCAGAAATTGCACGTAGGCATCAACTTCAGAATCTGTACATTTCCACAAGAGCAGCTAAGGTGCGCTGTTCTGTCTCTAGGGACATGTATTTTTTAATAAATTCCCAGGAAGCATCTTTCAGTCCCCTAACTAATAAGCGAGCGTATAAAAAAATATGACAGAAGAATAATTGAGTTGCTTTTCATTTTCTTACGCGAGTCAGCATTTTGAGAAGGATATTGTGCACGGCCTAGAAGGAAGTATATCAGTGACTTCAAAGGAAATAAATATAGGTGAGCTAAGTTTGAGCTCCATAATGTCTAATGGTGCCTGGATAAAGGCTAAGACAGTTTATTGCTTGTTCAGACAGAAGAATCGCTCAAGACTGTAGCAAGTATGAGGCTGATAATCACTGCAGCACTTCCACTTTAACAGAAACCGCAATCCATGTTCGTGAGTCTCATCAGTTAATAATGAAAGAGAAAGAGATTCTGCTTGGAGTTTATGATGAGAAGGTATACACGATTCTTGTTGTTGTAAGCTCTTCTGCAGTGCATTAGTATTGCCTATATAGATTAGCTTTTGGTAAAATCTTATATTCAACATGGAGTGTCTAAACCGCATCTTGCGGGAATTCCAAATTTAGCTTTTCATCTGAATCTTGATGAACTTCTTTTGATGGGTCCTCATTTTGCTGAGCAAAGTATCTCATGTGTTGTTGGTTCTTATGGCTGCTATTTTATTTCTGTGACATAGGTCTGTAGTCCATTACGAGAACTGATAAAAAGTGACGAGCTTGTAGATGGTCGACATCTTATCCGCCGATATGAAAAGTTATGGCAAGAGGTGGAAGCTCAGGTTGTAATTATTATACAAGTTGATGTTGTTCTCCAGATTACAGTTTACTTTTCTTTATCACCAAGAATATATGCTCCTCGATCCTAAATCTTGCGTTTCTCCTCGCTAGGCAGCTGAGGTGCTAAGACTTAAGTCAAAGCTGACTGACGGCCCAATATCTGATGACAAGTCTATCAAACTTCAACTTGCGGAAGATAAATTGGACGAACTTAAATCAAGGTTGATGTCCCTCGGAAAAGAAGCCTCCTCTGCAATGTTGTCAGTTGAGGCTCAGCAACAAAGAACGACCTTCCAAAAGCTAGTTGTTATGGTATGGTTTGTTTGGGCTCATCCTCATTCATTGTTGATTAGACATTCTGTGATTCATAACCCCCCGCCTCCATGAATAACTTTCCTTTTGGATATTCTGGATAAACTCCCCACTTGGAATCTTTCCTTTTACGTGTGTTATTTGTGGTCGTTATATTTAAGGCTTATGATTTTCCCACTCACCTTGCATTTTGTCCACACCTTAGCGTTCTCGTTAATAGTTTTCTGTACAAAGGAATTATCATTATAAATCGTCATGGAGGGAAAAATTAAATGGTCATACATATATTGCTGTATTCCTCCTAAAGTAATCAGTCAATAGTTCCTGATTCTGATTTGGCTTGTAGGACGTAGCCATTTATGAATACCAAATTGATCTTTAGTAGCAGTATACCAGACAGGTTAGATAATTGTCTGTTAAGACAGCATATTTCCGTGTAAAGTCTCAAGTGCATGAAAACTTGAAGGAAATTGTTAGTCATGGAACATTACAGGCTTCAAAGGGAGGTCTTCTTGGGATGACATGCCTTGTATTGCAAACAGGTTATGCCATAGCTTCACATGGTGCCATTTCACAGACAACATATTGTTTTCTTGTGCTGCAACGCCATTATTAAAATTATAGTATGTCAATATTTCATTGTAATGATAGTACTCTGGTGATGGAGCTTGCAGGTGAATGCTGAAATATCATTTCATCGCAACATTCTTACCATCCTGGACAAGTTGCTTGCCGAGGTTTTGTTAATTAATCCTTTCTTAGTTATCTTTATCAATTTCTCCTTTTTTGTGTATTTATATATTTATTTTACTCGATTCCATTATGGAGTTTAGATGAATGAACTTGAAGAACAAAACACATCATCACCTCCTTCGGTAGCAATGCAGAGCCAGTCACACTTTCTGGAAACAGGACTGCCCAATCTGAATGGTAAAATGGAACCTGATGTTGATGCCTCCTTTGTTGCGAAAGTAAGGCGTTTCATTCTTGCCCTTCTGACTGACTTCTTTATTTTTCTTCTATTCTACTACTCTCTCTTTCCCAGTCATTTGCTTACCTTTGATTAAAATACCTCTCACAAAGAACATATGATTGGGACGGAGGGAGTATATTTGATCCATGTCCTTTTGATTCTCTCACCCTCCTCTGTGTCATGATGAATTTGTTAAGCTATGCACTGCTTTTGTTGTTGACTGTCTTTGAACCCGAGGTCTTGTGTACGACGACTCAATGATCTTGCAATTTGGTATTGACGAGTTTCAAACCTGAGGTCGTGTGTACAACAAACTCAATGATTTCGACATTTGCTTAGCTTAGCTACATGCATGTACAGCCATAAAAAGAGAGACTGTAACATGTCAGGCAGGCAAGTATCGGGAAGGCCTGATTGTATCAGAATCTTTCCCTACATCTGATCAGTTCTTTTTCTTATCTATTTCTGAAATAACTCCTTTTGCTTCATATTTCTTTTTCCTACTCTAGCTCTTGAAATATCCAGAAATCTCCGTCACAACCCCCTTCTTTGATTATGTCACATAAATTAAAACTGATCCGTAATTCATGAAGGAGTTTACCCTTTAGTCCCCTTGTATTCAAATCTCAATCAGTGCACCTCCTTTCAGACAGCAGAAATGAAGTTTGGTATTTCCTTTGTGTGTAAACCTTTTCTGCGTTGTACTCCGTATGTATTATCCGTTTTCTTGTGGTTTTCCTTGGTTGTGCTGTTGTAGTTTACTTTTTAATAGAGTCCAAAGACTCGCTATTATTTTGCTATAATACGTTATGGAATAAACAAAATGACTCACTGAACGTATCATATTTTACGTCTCAGTCTTCCGGAAACAGTATTTTAATGTTTTTCGTATGATAAAGCTGCGCACATTTGACCACCTTGCCTCGCCATACTCGGAACCCTTTGAGGCATATTGGTAATATTGTTGTCGTTGTTGCCCTTATGTAGGTTGTACACCCGTTTGATGGACAGGCAGAAGGGGAGTTGAGTCTCTTAGTCAATGATATTGTCATTGTGCATCAGGTGTGTGTTCCTTCACTGCTCCAGTGACATTTAATGCATGCTTATTCATCCTAAAAATTCAAAACAATCCCTCTCTTTCAAAATTAAAGGTCATTTTTCGGTTTTATGATCAGGTTTTCCCGGTTGGTTGGGCGAAAGGGGAATGCAATGGTAAAACAGGATGGTTTCCTTCCCCTTATGTCCAAAAGTTGGACTCAGTTTCAACAGGCGGCATCACTCCGACAAGCCAGTAGCCACAATATTCGCTTATTTTGCCTATTGTGTAAAATGTGTATAGCTTAAAACATTTATCAATATATAATTTTTTGTATAGAATCATGACCACTGGGAGTTTTTACGCTCATTTACCTGTTATGTCGGGATCAGGAGTAATATTATTGACATGTACCTATTTAACTCGGAATTTGCTGCAAGTGTTGGACACGAGTTACAATCAAGGTGAATTGTCGAAGTACCATAGGTATGTATAAATGCAATTGTATGTGATTTACTGATATGTAATAGAAGAAAATGTTATATGTGAAAAACGAGGAGTACGATTTTTCTCAATGGCATGGAACTCTTAGTTCGGGGTGAGTCCTTGAGCAAGCCCGGTCCAAGGCTAAATGGATAAAAAACATCATAAGTCTTGTGGGACGAAAACCATTTGTGTACTAGAACTGTTGATCAGGTGTCCCCTATCAGGTTGGGTGTCACAGGTCTAGTGGAATTAGGTGCGGAATTAGAGATGACAATTATGTCTCAAAACAAACCGAAGGAAAAAATTCGATCCAAACCCGCCCTTTATAAACTCATCCCCGATCCACTATTTAATAACTCGTATCCATATCCATTATTGGAAAACCCGGACCAAATCCAAATCCGATCCATTCATGCCCAAACTCGATCCAATCGGGTATTTTTGAAAATTTAGGCTTTATTAAACCTGAAATTTAATTTTCTTATATAAGATTAATTTTTTATGTAGTCAAATAAAGTTTCGGATTGAGTTTTTGATTATACGGTGGATCGGGTATGAGTTTGAAAAAAGTATAATGGACGACAATTATGCGGAATATAGCAATTTTGCAACCTAATTACAAACCCGATATTACCTTTTCATTCACATAGATATTCACAGACAATTACTCAATCAATCTGATTCTTTCTCAAACTCCATTGATTCATTCTCTCAAATCCCTCTCCCTAAATCTTCAATCTTTGTCAGCAATTGAAGAAGCAAGATTTTCGTTGGTATGCTCAACGAATTGATATGAACTAATTGCATTTGTTATTTATTTATTTATTTTCATTTTTTATGTTCCTCTTCCATTGATTTCTGGATTTTCTGCATTTTTTGTTAAACATTATAGTGTATTTTTGGAGATTGGATTATATTATTCTTGGTTATTTCTGCTAAATTGATGAGTCGGTTTAATCAAATTATTTTAATAGTCACATGATTCTAATTCGTTAAATTTTACAGATTTGTAAATTTGTAATTCTCTAAATTAAATTCCGAATAATTCTGATAATATGTAAATATCAAGTATAATTGTTTTATAATAACAATTGTTTTCGTAATTTTAATTGTTTCAGAAATTTTTTATAATTACAATTTTTTCGTAATTTGAATTGTTTTTATTGTAATTGCATTAATAATTCAAGCTGATTTGATGTTGTATTATAATTGAACAATTTTGAGTGATAAACATTGAAGTGATCTAATTAAATTGATAGTATGAACGTGCTTCCTCGAATCTAGCAAGTGCAAAAAACCTTTGAATTGTTGACTTTCAACCACAGAGCGGAGCTCCGCTCTCTGTTTGTTTCTTTAATAAAGAAGATGTAATTGAAACTTCTTAGAGTTGAATTGTTTTGGTTGGAAGTGGCCAAATTTTAGACCTTGAGTATAAGGGGCTTCAAATTCCCATTTCAATATGTATATTGATTTATTTATTTTTGCT
>VHZZ01000597.1:168202-189471 GCA_009801015.1 Silene noctiflora | reverse complement strand
AAAACCGTAGTATTACAGTCTTCCCTCCTTAAAAGGAACTTTGTCCCCAAAGTTCGACCCATACATAAAAAAAAACCACATACTATCCCAACACACTACCACTCCACTGCCAACACACGCACTACCACCACCATCACCCAAACTCGAAACCAAAACTCTTAGCTACAACAACATGCACCATCTCCTACAGCGTAACCCGACTCAAAGCAACAACAAACAACAACAAACAAACCAAAATAACATAAACCAAACCCAAACCCAAAACCTTATGCGACCATCTCCTACCCCCCTAAAAGAAACACGGTTACGTCCTCGTAACCACACATACCTGATCAAAAAGAGACGGATACCGCTCGCGCATAGCCTCTCCCGCCTCCCTAGTAGCTTCCTCAACCTCATGGTTAGACCACCACACCTTAAGCAAAACCGTCTCCCCGGACCTAGTTTTCCTAACCTTACGATCAAGAATCTGCTTTGGGACCTCAAGATATGATGACGACCCATCCAACTCGATATTTTTCACTTCCAATACATGCGAAGGATCACACACAAACTTCCACAACTGAGACACATGAAACACATTATCCACCCAAACCAAGACTGGTGGTAACGCTAACCTATAAGAAACCTCTCCCATACGATCCAAAATCTCATAGGGCCCTATAAACTTCTGGCTCAATTTCCATTTCTTCCCAAATCACATAACACCACGCATAGGAGACACTTCAAAAGAACTTTATCCCCAACCTGAAACTCAATACCATGGCGATGTAAATCGGCATAACTCTTTTATCGATCCTGGGCCACTATTTTGAAAATATCTTATTTTGACTAAATAAGGAAAACAAATCCTTTCCAAATTCTGAAAACGCGGAAATCATCGCTGTTGGAGAAAAAATACCTTCAGGAGAGGGCGCACAACCTGCTGCGCCTCTTCCTGAGCCTGTCTCTAGCAGGGTCCAGATCTTCCCGGATTTATTTCCATATTTTAATTCTTCCAAAACTCTCACCTCGTGATTAGTATAAATAGAGGCCTCCGCCTCACATATTCTTCACGGCCGTGTCCGCCCCTTCTCTTCTCTCTTTGCATTCTAAGGCCACGTGCTATTGCTATGACGCCTACATGCTTGAGCATTCTCAACCAAGTAAGCCTAGATCATTTTAGGTACCAGTCACGTTTTCCATAGACCTACCAATTTGACCACTACACTTCAGTCAACCTAATCAATCAATTTGTTTTCTTAAATCCTTTTTCAAAGGGCATCTTCGTTTCATAGTCGAATTATGTTTTTTTCGCTTCGCAAACATGTAAGTCTGAGGGTGTAAATACCACTTTATATTGTATCTAATGTATTTATGTATTTAACCTTATGTAAGAGTCTACACCATAAATATGTCTTCAAAACCGTAAGTTTTCAAACCTTTTTGACAAATAAACAGGGAAAGACTGTCGAGAGAAAACACAACAGTAGTTACGCCTTCTGGAATATTCGCAGCATCTGTTGCGCCTCTTCCAGAGGCTGCTTATCTGCTGCTACTCTTCTTCTTCTTCCTCGAGTACCAATTGATTCGTCTTTTCCGTTTTTGTTTTTGCTTTCTTTTCGTAAATTCATGTTTCCAATTTATTTTCCTTTATTTCCCAACTATAATACCTTATAATCCAATATTTGTGGGTTTTTGTCATCTTTTCAAACCCGGATCTTCGATGGTTCGATTTTTCCATATCAAACTATCAAAATTCGACTTTGATATATGGTTTCTTTTTTATGACGATCTTTCATATGCATGTAAACTAATAAAACACTTCAATTCGAGTTGAATGTTAATAATACACTTAAATCAATCAACGAACATTAACGAAACGCGAGTCTAACTTTCACAGTCACAATCCAACTCGAGAACAGTCGCACAAAGTGATGCGCCTCTTCTAGAGGGCGCAACATGTGTTGCGCCTGTTATGGGCTGGCTTCTGCCTCTGAACTTGTCTCGTTCTAACGTAGTTATTCTAATTGGTTTATAATTAATAATTATTCGTATTATCGCCTTCTGTTTCAACGTTTAATATTTTGTTTCTTTTATTTTTTCTTTTAAATCTCTTTTGATGTATTCATGGCACAGATTCGCCTTTCATTCAATGTAATGTAATTTATTTTCTTTATTTGTTTATCTTTCTTCTCACATGAGAATGAATGTAAAATATCCACTTTGACCTAATTGCTTGCTAACTTTATGTGTTAACCCGCTTAGTTCAATTGACATGCTTAGATTAAAACGTGGGTGTTGCATTGTATGCATATAATTAATGACATATCCAATATAAATGACATTCCCTGATCATTAGTAGAGGCCGCTATCGAGGCGTACGAGATTAGCTGTTCTAGTATGAGCTTCCTAATACGTACCCTCACTCGTTACTCAGATATCTATGAACACCAGTGTTCATTGGCATCGCAAGAGTCATTCAAGACATGGAATGCTAAGGGCGACGAATTTTATAGTGTTTATGTCACTACTTTGTGTCTTGACATGACGCGAAGTATTCCAACAGATCCAATTATCCACAAACATTGGTGACGACTCCACAAATGTAGGCTTGTTCAAACCATTCACCAGTTTCATGCCTTACAAATCGGTAACGGCCCATGACGGGCTTTGTCAACACAAAGTTCCGTGAAAGAAGTACCGCCGCCTCAAACATACCATTGCACAGGTGCGCGCGGCGCGGGTGGCACATATCAAGAACCCTATGTTCATTTTGTTCATTGGTTTTAGGTTCCAAAATCGTCGCTTTGATACCACTTTGTAACACCCTCATACACCAAAGTGCCTTACCAAGGACAACCTTAGCATATAGAAGTGTTACCAACTCGGTTGCCCGAGATAAAGTATATCAAATGGACCATTATAAAACATGTAATGAAAATGCAAAGTTGTTTAATCAAAATACAACTGAAAATCCAACTAAAAAGGTTACAACTCTAAATAAAGTAAAGTATAACAAGTGGAAAACTCTAAAGTATAATACGATAATAGAAGCTAGCTAAAGAACATGTGATGACTCTGCCCCGTCCATAGCTCGCGAGCTACATCCACATCGAATACCTGCTAACCAACTGCTCACCATCCCCAAATGGAGCACCATAATTTTGAAAACAATTACGGGGTCAGTCAACTGCATAACCAATACAACAATCATTGAAATATCAGCCAATACACAATCGAATCGAAACTGTAGCAACCATCCTCCAAGCTCCATAGTAACCCGTAACCGACTACACACCAAGGTGTGTAGCCCTGCCAGATTACCCATCGCAACAGGTAATCCACACCGCCAGTGGGGACCACAACTATACCACCAAATCCCTGCTTATCGCAACAAGCGAACCCAGATCATTAATGTGCACATCCCCCTTGTGACGAGAGCCACAAGGGGCAAACGTGGGGTTGGAACAATCTCCCGAAATGGCTCCACAACAACATCCAATAATCAAACACAATAATCTCAATCATTATAATAAAAATTGTAAACCGTCACAATCACATCTTATACCAATTACGTAACAAATTGAGTCGGGAAACTCTACCTTGTCAGAAATCCAAACAACAACACAAGAAAGCAAGCTAGAATGCCACCTCTACGAAGTCCTCACCTATTATGATATCAATCAATCAATACCAAAACATACAATATGATAAAGACCCTAAAACCCCCAAATACCCCAATTAGGGTTTGCCTAACTTTAACAAAAGACAAATTATTAAGGTAGAAGACTTACCCAACAATTAACAAGTGCTATGCTAAGATGCAAAAACCCCCCAAAAAAAGATGAACCTTAGCCTTGGATTGATTAAGATAACAAGAGAAGCAGTGAACGTCGTTGTCAAATTTGTGAAAATTTGTTTTAGGAATAATTGTAAAATGATTAAGTCGATAAAACCTTATTTATATGCATCACGAATTACCTTAATCAAACCACGGAAAATAACATAAACGGGCCGGACACTCGGTCTAGTACGTGACACTCGACTGAGTATGCCACACTCAATCGAGTATCCACACAGTCGATCGAGTACTCACAAGTCAGAGGCCTGAAAAAAACCACCACACCACCTACTCGGTCGAGTACTTCGTACTCAGCCGAGTAACCTAATACCAGAAAACTGATGTATTACATCTAGCCTCGAGGGGTTACGAGGAAAACCCCTCCAATGCCTAAGTCTGGTTCCTTTAAGAGCACAGGGCCGACCCGGTTTCCAATACTCTGTATTTCTATATTATGGCATTCCCTCTAGTGGATAGGGTACTCGACCAAATGAGTGTTACTCGAGCAAGTATGATAGATCGAGTATGAGTTTGGGAGTTGGGTGGTCTCTAACTTGGTACTCGACTGAGTAGGTGCCACTCAGCTGAGTGGAGTGAGATACTCGACAGAGTGGCAAGTCTAGAGAGTTAGTTTCCGCGATTTTTATATTTTGATTATGGGAGGTTTTATAAATCATATAATCAGTTTAAAACATCATTTCAACCCTAATAATTTCTTAATCTCTCCCTAATCACTCTCTAGTCATCTAACAAAAGGAATTCTTCATTTGATCTGGGATTTTATCATAAATCGTGTCAACCATTGTTAGTAAGTCTCGATCTCTATTCTTGTATTCTTGTTTTAGATATAAACCATAACCTTGGTTGATTTTGGGAAAATTGTTATGATACGGGTATTGAATAAAGGTTATACAGATTATATGCGATTATTGTGTGTAGGTGATGGTTTGTATAAGATTGGTATTTAATTACTATTGATTGCGCACAGTATTGTAAAAATTTAGGTTTTCCTACTCAGTACAGTTGTATGATTGTTTATTAGATGGACTGCGTTTATATGATTATGTGATTGTTATAATTATTATGGTGATTATTTTTATTATTACTATGGTGATGATGGTAGTAGAGATTGTAGTTGTGGTTGTGAAGCCATGTCGGGAGATGGACTTCAACCCCATGTATTGCCTCTTGTGACTCTCGTCACAAAAGGCATGTGCACATTAAGGATATGAGTTGCTCGTTAAAATGAGTAGGATTTTTGATGACAAATGTTGCGGTTTGGCATCGGCGGGGGTTGGTTACCTGTTGCACTGGAAATCGGTGGTTTCTACGCCGCGGTTTAGACACAAGTTATTATGTAGTTAGGGGTTGATGGAGGACTGAAGTGGAATTGTTTGTGTGGTTATTGTATGTGATCGTATTTTGGTATTTGTGATTAATTGTATTAACTGTTACTGGACTTGTCTTGTATTTTGTGTATTTCTATTTTCTTTGTTGTCTGCGGTGATCCATTTGATATTACCGGTAAATGGTGAGCAGTGATTCTCAGCAGGTTTTCATGTGGTGTTGTGGATTGTTATTTGGGATGTTGGAGGATGTGTGTCATCGCCGTGTTTTATCTAGTTATTCATGACTGTTAGATTGGATTATTCTTTACTTCCGTTGTAGACTTTTGGTTTTGGATTTTGTATTATATTTGGTAATTTATGATTGAGTTAATAACAGTTGTTAAAGTGTGTTCTTTTATTGTCCGTTTGAAATGAACTATCTCGGACTACCGAGATGGTAACGCTCTTATTTGCTTGGGAAGCTCTTGCTAAAGGCTCTTTCGTAAATGAGGGTATCAGAGCGACGATTTTGGAACCTAAACCAATGAATCAAAATGAACTTAGTTGTGAAATAAAATGAACTCGGGTAGAGATTGTTTGGAACTGGCGTTGCTAGGATTGGGGAAACGTCCCTAAATCGCGCCATGGCCCTTACGATCTTGAACCACTAACTATGTGGAGAGTTATGAGAATTGAGTAGAATGGATGTTATTTTATGCATAAATGTGAACATTGTGTAATTGTGGTGGATATATGTGGATATGTGTTGTAATGTAATGACTTTGATGAGCAATGTGGTTGGTATGAGTATAGAGTTGTATATGACGAATGGTACTAATTGTGATATTTTTTATATGTGCTTCAATGGGTGAGATGTGATGAGTATTATGTGGTGGGAAGTATGAGTATCAATTTGTAAAACTGACGATGCGAGTTATGAAGGAATCAAACATGTGAAGTAAGGTGACTTTTGACATGCATATTGAATGTTGTGCTTAATTTACATGTTGGTATGAAAAAGCACACCTAGTATACAAGTTTTACGATTATTGAGTTGTTATTGTTTGCACTGTTGGTGTTTAAGTTGTTTGGAAGGAAAAATCGACTAGATATATTGTCCGTTTATCGATGATGCGTCTTAATACTGTTATAACTTGATATCTAGACATGATATTAACATGATTCAAATTGTAAGTGATAGCTTGTTATCCTAAGATTCGAAATATAGGTCACAGGCCCAAAATAACCAAGAAATGAGGGAGATAAGACCGTTTTACGAAAACTGGATGTTGGTGAGAACTACGTCGAGCACTCGACCGAGTAGGCCTTTGTACTCGGCCGAGTAGCCCTGACTCGATCAAATGGACCACCAAACTCGACAAAGTGACCCCTAGTCGGTCGAGAGAACCTTTTCACTCGATCTAGCAACCCGAATACCCGTTTGATAGTTCTACATGTTGCGGTATAATTTGAGGCTTTGAGTCTTCATTGTGGAATTAAGGATGGACTTGTGGTTTGATATTGTTAAAAGTAATTGTTGTACTTGTTGTATTATGTATTTGAAATGAATATATATAGAGTGATGTTGTAGGTATGTATGGTTGCGATAGTGTTGACGGTTTTGGGTAGTGACGGTTATGAGTGTGAGCAAACTTCGAGGACGGAGTTCTCTTTAAGAGTGGTAGAATGAAACATTTCATTTTGGTAGTTATTCTTGCTTGGTGGATTGTATTTATTTTGGATTTAATAGTGAGTGGTATCTTAGTAAAACAGTGTTAGCAGTGGGAATTTTGTTAGCTACTATATGGGTGATTCAACATTGTGGGTTATGTTGTTGAGGTAGGCGTTGTTGGTTGAGTTGGTGTTGAGAATGCAGGAAGAGAGTTTGGGTTGTGTAGAAGCTATGTGAACCTCGAGGATGCAGTTGTTTTTTAAGGATGGAAGACAGTAATACTCCGTATTTCTATATTGTGGCACTCAGTCGAGTGGAGGGGGTACTCGAGTGAGTGAGTGTTACAATTAATACAATTTTCGTATTTGTGATTAACTGTTACTGATTAAAGTGCGTGAATAAGAGTCACATCAAATATCCCCTGACGCCATACATGCCAAAGGAAATTAACAATTGAACAATTCTTAAGTTTGTATTAGAGGATTAACAACTTTTAATCATCAATCAAAGCTTTCTTCTATTATTCTTCCATTTCTTTTGTTCATCATAAGTTGGTATAATTCCTTTACTCTTTACTTAATCCTTTAACTTAATCATTTGTTAATTGTTTTACCCAATCATCATGTTTATGCTTATTAAGATGTTTGGCACCATTTATGACATGTTTAATATGATGTTGTGTGAGTAGTCCTCTAGCTAGGGTTAGTAGGGGATTACGGGAGTAATCATGAGTTAGATCTATACTTAATGATTTCATATGAATAATCGTATGTTATGTTTTCAACTTATGCACATGTTATGTTTGATGGAATTCTTGATTGACAACCTATCATGATTCTCTATTTTTTCAACAAGACTTATAAGACATAAACTAACTCAAGGATTGTTAGACCATGCATATAGTTGAATATGGAGAACCAAGTCGTTGTAGGTGTAACACCCGAGAATAACTAATTCATATTTTAAATTATTTTTAATAATTAATTACTATAAATATGATTTTAAATATTATTTTCGTAAAATGAAGAATCTTATAATATATTAATTATATTATTACTATTTAAGTCCGTCTTAAATGTATAGTGACATTTAGACGTTAAATAAGCAATTCCGACTCACTAAGTCTAATTGGGCCTAAAATGACTTGAGCCCTTATAAACCCTCCTAATTCCCCAACTTCACTCACAAAACCCTTCTTCAACCCTTCCTCCCCATCAGCAACTCAATTCCTCTTAAAAACTCCATTTTTACTCAAACACTTCCTTCAAGCTTAAGACAACCATAACTTCCTCAATTCTTACTCGTTTTCCTTGATTTTCGCGCCAAAACTTCTTCTCTCCTCATTCTACTTCTAATTAAGTGTGAAAGTTCCAGTTTTTCGTCCTTTCCTTCCATTTTCGAAATTCCCATGTCCCCATTTATGGAGAATTTTCCATCTAACAAGTTGTATTCTGTTTTTAGGGGAAGGTTTAGAAGATCCCGAGGCCGACTCATACATTGTGGAGGATATTCAGGAAGATTAGGAAGCTCGAGGTAACTTTGATAGGCTCCTCGGCGATACATGAGATTATGGGTGTTTGTTTGAGTCAAATATGTGCAATTTCATGTTAGAATGGTCCAAGTTGGTTCCTTTGTTGATTTATATGTTTAAATYCTGGTTTTGGTTGAATAATGAGTATATGTGTTGTTAGAATAGATGAGTTCATGCTAGGAATTGTTGGAAAAATGCTTTTTCATATGTTTGGATGAAATTACATGCTTTTCATGTMTCAAATGTTGAATCCTTTGAGTAAATTCACATGTTGGATGTTGGGATATCATGGCTGCTAGAAATTACATGTTTACATGTTCATCTTGCTAAATACATGCTAGAAAATAAGTCGGAAAATCACGTCACTTGTGAATTCTGCTAAAATTCGTATCAGGTGTGCCCAGCCGGTGGACCGGCTGCCGGTCCACTGGCCGGCTGGGATACTTTCTGCCTCTTTTGTGGAATTTCTGTGTTGGGTTCGTCCCAGCCGGTGGACCGGCTGCCGGTCCGCTGGCCGGCTGGGAGCCTCTGTATGATTTTCCGTATGTTTGACTTTTAAAATGTTGGCTCAGCCGGTAGGCCGGCAGCCGGTCCTCCAGACCGGCCGGGAGTCCCTGCTTCCTTATTTTCCTCCTTTTGTTCATTGTATGATGAATATGAATTGAGTTTATGATTCGTTTACCTTTCATCACATGTTTATGAATTGTTTACATTTCAACATAACTATATGATTTGTTTGCATCTCTTTCTCGCATGTTCTAATGAATGAAATTGACATAATGCCGGGTATTCTTTCTTAACTTGCCTCCGCCCTACTTATGTTGCTTCTGGTAAGTGTGGGTTGGCCACTTGTGCTGCTACGGGCAAGTGTGCTTTAGCTCTGTCACTTCCGCCACTTTCGTGCTGCTTGCTGGCGATTGGGGTACTCGACCATTGTGTCTAGTGATCGAGTCTTGGGTGCGGGCTGATGCTGCCGCATGTCGTGAGTCTGGCCAGATAGACTAGGGCATCCTAGCTAGTTGTCCTACCAGGGGAAAGAAGGTGTCTAGAATGTGAGAGCTTGTTATATATAGGTCTTGAATGAGTGCTTCTGCCATTTCCATTAGATATATTCCATGTTGTGTTCTACTATGATCTTATTTATGATAGCGTAATATCAATGTTAATGTTATTGTTAATGCTAGACTTAGTATCATGTTATTATCATGTCATTATCATGTTATTATCATGTTATCATGCCTTCACTCGTAATTCATGAATGTTTGTATGATTAATGCATCTATGTATGTATGTCTAATATCTCTCATTCCTTTATGATGTTTATTATTGTTGTCTATATGAATTTCATCGTATCGTGGCTGGGAGGACCTTGAGTTACTCCCCAGTGACTGTGGMATTCATGTTTTCATGAATGACAGGTAYTAGTTGGTGACTACTTGGGGCGAGACGGTGGCTAGCGAGCAGTCGTTTACACCTAGGCCTTAGTTTCCGATTAGTAGACTTACCCCTATCATTAATATTGTTGTTATTCGAGGGATATCTTTTGCCCAACACTCTTTTTACTTATTCGGATTATATAACGTATCTAACGCTTTTTACCTTACACTTTAGTTATGTTGACGCTTCGCTTTTGGACTTAAAAAGTTTTTTTAAAACCTCGTATTTCCGCTGCTTTTATTTCGCTTTTGCGTATTAATTTAGTGTTTTTAAATAGCGTGGTGTCACAGTAGGTGTCGTAAGCTATAAACCAACTCAACTCCGAGACCTAAGTCTCTCTAGAGATTCTAAGACATAAATCAACTCGATCCGAACACAACTATGATTGCTTGTATGACTCATTATTGTGATTGTACCATGATTCCCCTATGAACCCATGGCACCATAGTGCTTTTAATCATTTGTTTGCATCTCTATTTACTTGCCTTGTTGTTTCATTTATTTATATTTTCGTTATCTAAGTTTAGTTTACATCTCAAACCCAAATTCTGACACAAAGACATAGCTACTTGCATTGAAATCGTTTGATGAACCGTCCCTTGGGATCCGACCTCTACTTACTACTTGCTAGTTTGTTGAGTAAAAATATCGTTTAATAGGGTGTGAAGACTTAACCATCTATCATTTATAAAGGATTCGACCCAGTACTTAGTAACAAGGTTATAACAACCCGACCCATCACCGTCGTAACACAACCCCAATAGATGGGATGTGTACCTTTGGGCCTATTATTTGTTCTCACTTAAGGCTAAAAACACAAGGCTTTGTTACTAAGTGGTGGGTATAATCCCTTATAAACATCTCATAAGCTCCTTATTTTCTCGATGTGGGATAACTTTCCTCTCAATCTCTTGGGGTGTTACAAACTACCCCACTGAAAGAACATAACGTCCTCGTTTTGCCTCAAGGCTGATCGCAGCCAAGCCCAGAATCCTCCCCCACTAAGTGCATGAACCGGGTACTCCTCACCACATGCTCACTACCCCACGGTCGCGGGGTTTCTCTAATACCATTCGTAACAACCCGACCCGCCATCGTCGTAACACAACCTCAATATGATAGGATGTGTACCTTTGGGCATATTATTTGTCCTTACTTAAGCTCAAAAGTACAAGGCTTTGTTACTAAGTGGTGGGTGTAATTCTTTATAAACATCTCATTAAATCCTTATTTTCTTGTTGTGGAATAACTTTCTTCTAAATCTCTTGGGGTGTTACACATAATTGACTCTCTTCGTTTATACAATTGATTCTCACTTATGCTATTTTCGAGTTTTGTCGCTTCGACTACCTTAGCGATTACCTTATTACATGACTGTGGTAGTCATACCTGTCTTATGTTAAGTTGATTAATTTATAAAATCGCTTTTGTTTAATGATATAATTATAAAAGTAAGACAACAATATCGAAGTAAAAATACAATATTTAGAAGACTTGAAAACCAGCACTTAAACCACGTAATATTGATTATTAGGAATAAAAGAATCGATATGAATTGATTTAAACAATTCATCAAGGATGAAATTGGAAAATTATGATTGAATTAAATTATATTCGATGAAGATGAATTTGAAAGACAAAGACATTATTCAATTTAGATCTTCTAATATTAATTATTCGATACCTAAACATTGAAAATTGATTCAAATCAAATTTAAACGGACAAATATCAATTATTAATGATTTTAAATAAATTAATTTTAATAAAGGTGATAGCAGAAGAATTATAAAAGACAATTTGAAAATAAGAATAAAAAAAATATAAGAATTGAAAAACTAATCTTCCTCAGATCTGAAAGATGCTCGGGTCAACGAACAATTACACACGCAACCCAAGATAAATAATAAAGCAAAACAGATCAAACCGACCCTTAGAGCAAGTGCACCATCTTTTCCTGCGTTTCTTTACAGTGTCTGCCAAGTTCAGATGTTTATTCACGTTTTAAGTCTTGGTTTTATGAAGAGATTAAAAATGATTTTGACATGTGCGATGTATAGAGGGTATGAACAAGGTACTGATGATAAAAATAATATTAAACGGGTTATTTACACGCTAATACTTGCATGTTAGAATCGTGAAATTTAACTAACTCTATTTTTAGTGGTAACGCGTATACTATGTAGCGGAAAGTGCCCTTGAATTAACAAGGAATTTAGATTGATTAATTATATGAGAGTAGTTGGTCGGTCTATCCAAAACATGAAGGGAACCACTATAGAAATTGGACTTACATGGTCGATTGATCAAGTACTTAGATGTGAAATAGTAATAGCAAAGTCTAGAATGCAAAGAGAGAAAAGAAGGGCGGAATATGAAGACCTGAGGTCCCTATTTATAGTGAAATAGGTGAAGAAATGGCCTATTTCTTAACTTTTGCACTGTGGAGCACCTTGCAAGAGACGCAGCAGGTGCTCCACTCTTTCAAACAGGCGTAGCAACTGCTCCTCTTTTTCTAAGTGTTTGGAAAGTGTTGTTTTACTCCCTTTTATTTTATGATTTAAGGACAATGATAGAATTATATCTTTTAAGAATAAACTTTAGGTTTTCCGTCAAAATTCTCACACGTAAAAATATCTTGGGACGGTTTCTGGAATTTGCCGTCTCAGGACGATACCATTTCTGAATTTAGGGACGTTTTTCCTGGCCCCGGATCAGAATTGACTCTAATTACTGTCAGAACGAGCATATTGACACCTAGATGACAACTAAGGGGTTTCCAAGAGTGTTAGAGATACCTTTTATTAACCAATTTACGAAATGTCATAAAATTGCGATATATGCTAAACATGTTGTCCGATTCATCATAGGCTGGCTTTTGAGAAGTGTAAAATGAGGTGTCTAGAGGATGTGTTTAAGTGTTCTTAGGGGTAAGGGAGTGTTTTCGGGCGTTGGTGGTGGTGTTTATGATGGTATAGTATGAGTTCGAAATGGGGGTGGCGTTGTGTGTACGGTGGTGAGATGGGGAGAGAGTGCCGTTGACGGTGCTTGAGGTGTCACTTGTGTTAGATGCGATTGAGGGTGCTAGTGTAGAATAATTTGGTGGTAGTGGTTGGTGTAGAATAAGTCGGGTGATTGTGGGGTTAATTCTATTCCCTTTGACAAAATATGCAAACATGCATGTAAAATTTAAGGTAATTCCTTTATTTTCCCTCTCTTTCCTTTTTTTGATGTCATTCCCTTCTCCTTACATTAACCAAACGCCCCCATATGATTCAGGGTTGATATCATAATATTGATTGTGTACCTTGAAAATTTCGTGGAGATCCTTAACTTGGAGTCTCATTTTAAAATTTCGTACTAAGACTCTAAAACCCAGGGACGACCCTACTTGTGTTTCCCAAAGTACGTGCAAAAATCATAGCCGTCTGTTGCGGCAGTGCTTACCCAAAGTCCCTGAAAAAAATTCTTGGTTAAGACGGACATATCTGTCTTAAACTTAAAACGGATCAAAAGAGATAGATAAGACAAAAGTAAAATGCAAGAAGGTAAGCAAAATAATTTGTCTCATTTTTGCAAATCGGAGTTCTATTTAACCTATTTAATTTTAAAACAAATATTCCCGTTTGAAAGAGACTTATTCAAGTCCGTGTTAGAGAGTCATACAAATAAATAAGGACCAAGGGTACGCTCTTGTACTGTGTCAATAATATCTCCTCGACAAATAAGGAAACAAATCAAATCTTCACTAATCAAGGAACCATATCAAAGTAATATCATTGCCCACGAAAATCATGGGATACCATGATTCCCGTTATCAATCTTGCATATACTTAGCACTAATTATGTATATTATGCCTTATTTGATTCTATGTAATTATTATGTTCACATGTACTTGTAGTGGATAAATACACTCTTTTGTAACTATCTCATTTATGCAATTCTCAATGATAAAAAACCGTTCTCTTATATTTTCCCTAAACTGTATCATGGTATCAGAGCCTCGTGCTCTTGATAGAGGGTAACACCTCATAGTAGATCCTTAGGCCAAACCACCCACCCAAAACCGAATTTCGCTTGGCCTACACCTGCACTCGTTTTTGCCAGAACCTCACTTGGCCGCCTGTTTGGGTTCTTTAGTTATCATCCACCATTAAACTGTTATCCACCATGACAACGACCTTTAAACCCGAATATGGCTGTAATACTCCGTATTTTGAGACTTGGTCAAAGGTAGTGAACGAATTTAAAATGAGAAATTATATTTTAATTCTAAGTATTTATGATTATTTGACGGAAGACTTTTATATTTATTTAACGTCATTATATTTTATTTAATTGTATATATTTTATATTTTATTATAAGATTGTAAGATGGAAAATATTTTAAATCGGTTTGGCAAGTAGCCATTGGGACGTGTGAAATATAGTAAGAGAAAGGATGCGGTTTTCTAATATTAGTAGTATTCCTTATTATAAAATAATAATATATATTAGTATTAGTATCTTTCCATACTACATTACTTTTATGACAATAAATACCAACTGTTAGCCTTCCTTTATTCACTTTTGCTTTTCCAAAATTTATATAAACCTGGTGAGAGAATTTTTAAAGGAGAATTTCAAATTTGCCTTGCAATTATTTCCATCTTAAAAATCAAAGAGGTATTTTATAATTCCGTCTTATAATTAATTCAATTATTTTATTAAACCGTCTTATAAGTTCAGTCGTTGACCAACGTAGACCTGCCTTGACCTAGCCTAAGGTGTCGTGACCTCATGTTGACCGGTGTCAGCGCGGTGGTTGGCCGTGGGTTTATGTTTTGTGTCGAGGCTTAAGACGAGCATAGTTTTGTGTACGGTAGGAGTTAGGAGGAACGAAGGGTATGGTGGTGTTCCAGGGGGAATGGCGCGTCTAGGGGTGGCGTCGTGGTGGCTGGACGCGGTGGCTGGTGTACCAGTGGCTGAAAACTCGCGAGAACATGGGAGTTTGTGCGGCGGTTGTCGGGGGGAGTTGGGTGTGTTGACAGGTACGGAAGTGACCGTGGTGGTGAGGTGAGGTTGATGGTGGTGTAGTCGTCGTCAAGGGGTTGACCACGTCGGATGTTGGTGGTAATGAGAAGGAGGGAGTACGTGAAGAGTGTGTGTGAGAAGAGGGGTTTAGGGCGTGGTTTCTCTGGGTAGGATAGGTGGTGTTTGGGTAAGGTAGGGTGGTGACTGCGATGATGGTGGAGGGAGGAAGAGGTTGGCAGTTGTGGTTGGCGGCAGAGGTGGCGGCAGGAGGGTGTTTGGGGTGTGTGGGGGTGTCGAGTTTTTGTGAGTGTTTGTGAGACATGGGTTGTGTCGTGATTTTAGGGCAGTGGTTAGGCGTGATGTGGTAGTTGATGAGGCAGGTGTTAATGGTGGCTGTGTTGGCGGCAGTAAGGGGGTCAGGCTGGTGGTGAGAGTGGCCCTGGTGGTTGACCGTGGTGGTCGTGGGAGTCGTGTGAAGGGGGTGGTGTACGACGTGTGTTGTGTTGGTTTTGTAGTCAGGTTTTCGTCAAATAGTTTATATTAATGTTCGTAGTTATTTAATTAATTCTTAAGCGTAATTAGTTTAGGTTTTAATTATCGTATTATATATTTTAGGTGAAGATTTTGTGTGACGGAATTATTACTTGGATTCGTCTGTTTTATTATTCGGATTGCTTGGATTTCTTTTATTAGAGTATTTGCAGAAAAGGTAGGATAACTACTCAACTCGTATTATTATTTGTGTCTGGTGCATTTTATTAAGTAATATGAATTGCATGGATTATTGAGTTATTGGATGAGTTGTATTATTATGGTTGGATGCCCCAACTTCGTGTCTGGGATGAATTGATTGACTGTTTATTTTTAATTATTGTCGCATATCATTTGCATTGGATACCTCAGACTCGTTCTGGTATGAATTATTATCATTGGCATGGAATTTGCGTTGGATACCTCATATTCATTCTGGGATGAATTATTATTGTTGCATGGCAGATTGCATTGTTTTCCCCAGACTGGTTCTGCAGGGCTTGTTGTGGGATGAGTTTACCTCAACTTCGGTTGGGATGATTGCATTGTTTTCCCYGGGCCAGGGATTGGCGGGATGAACGGGTATTTCGGGTGATGAGTTCAGCTGTATTTGCATTTGCATATCATATCATATTGTGCAATTTCATTTAGTACATCTTATACTTGTTGTTAGTTATTCTACTCAACCTTGTGGTTGACCGTGTATTCGTGAACACCTGTGATGAACCATTTATTGGGGAGCAGTCTGCTTGACAGGTTCTTGAATTAGTTGACTTGGGAGCTCATGGGGATGCATGAGGATTTTGGCCAGTCTACCTAGAAGCCTAGACGACATAGTTCGAGACAGTTGTTATCTATAGAATTTAGTTTACTTAATTTATTCCCGCTGCGAGTTGTAATTATTCATTGTTTCAGTTGTGTCAGTTTGGCAAAGCTGTAATAAAACTTTTATTCGCAAAATTTTTATATAAAGTACTTCGGTTTGTTTTACTTTGTTATTCATTACCTCGGAAATTCCGAGATGGTAACAGTCTCATTTATCTAGGAAGGCCTAGTCAAGGCTCTTGGATAAATGGGGGTGTTACAAAGTGGTATCAGAGAGAACGATCCTTAGGCCTAAACCAATGAATTTAATGAACTTGGGACGTGTCTAATTTAAATGAACCCCAGGTAGAAATTGTTAGGTGCCCTCTTAGTGCGGTTAAGTAGACGTCCTTAATTCGTACCTTGGCCCTCTCAGTTTTGAACCGGGAAGCCTGAGAAAGGATAAAAGAGAGGTAAGGTTAAAAAGAATTAGGATTGGTAGGAATATGTGAATGCTTGTAATTAGAACTTATTTAACCTTGTTGCAGGATGCGAAATCAAGGTAAATTTTATGTGGTAAGGCCAATAGGCCGAATTATGCTATGTGTGACAGTGATATTGCCTTTCCCTTTCGTTAATTTTAATTGTGTATGTAACCATACTTGAATGCATTATTACATGTGAAGATTCAATGCTTGATCTCATATGTGAATATAGTAGAAAATTAAAACAATGTCTTGTTATTATTACTACTTGCAACTAGTAATCCATGTCTAGTGATATGCGGAATGTGTCGCCCCAAGCCATGTATTTAATGATGGTTACGTGTATGCTTAGGTGGTACTTTAGTTATTTTAAATTTTATATCTCCGTACTTTAATGGTTGTGATCGTTATTGTTAGTAGCGACTAATACGTTTATTTAATTATATATATATATATATGATTATTTAATTATTCATTCAATTCCATCTCTCAGTTTTCGTTACCGCTACAGTTTTTCTCATGAAATGATAAGGGTTTAAAGTAATAAATAGTTGTTCTTAAGGTGCGATATGGTTTTCATGCTCTCATGTGTATATTAACATGTTTAACGAAAGGAAGGAGGATTGGTTATTAGATACAAAAGATTTTATTTTGTTGTTTATGATGTTTACAGTAATTGCTGAGTATTCCTTAGGAAACTTTGGGACGAAGTTTGTTCCAAGAAGGGTGGAATGTGATACTACTAAGATTTTGGTTGCTATAATTATCTTATGTGTGTTGAATACGATTGGTTATTCTTAGATGATAGCATAGTATTAGTAGTATGGGTGATTTATCTTGCAGGTAGTTTTGGTAAACTTTGGAGACGAAGTTCATTTTAAGGAGGGATGACTGTAATACGCCGTATTTTGAGACTTGTTCAGAGGTAGTCAATGAATTTAAAATGAGAAAATATATTTTAATTATAAGTATTTATGATTATTTCACGGAAGACTTTTATATTTATTTGACACATTTATATTTTATTTAATTTTATATATTTTATATTTTATATTTTATTATAAGATTGTCACACGGAAAATATTTTAAATCTGTTTGGCAAGTAGCCATTGGGACGTGTGAAATATAGTAAGAGAAGGGAAGCAATTTTGTAATATTAGTAGTATTCCTTATAATAAAATAATAATATATATTAGTATATTTATCTTTCCATACTACCTTACATTTATGACTATAAATACCAACTTTTAGCCTTCCTTTATTCACTTTTGCTTTTACAAAATTTATATAAATCTGGTGAGAGAATTTTTAAAAGAGAATTTCAGATCTGCCTTGAAATTATTTCCATCTTAAAAATCAAAGAGGTATTTTATAATTTCATCTAATAATTAATTAAATTATTTTATTAAACCGTCTTATAAGTTCAGTTGTTGACCACCGTAGACCTACCTTGACCTAACCTAGGGTGTCGTGACCTCATGTTGACCGTCGTTGACCAGTGTCAGCGCGGTGGTTGGCCGTGGGATTATGTTTTGTGTCGAGGCTCAAGACGAGCATAGTTTTGTGTACGGTGGGAGTTAGGAGGAATGGAGGGCATGGTGGTGTTCTTGAGGGAGAGGCGGATCATGGAGTGGTTGCCAGACGCGGTGGCTGGTGCACCGGTGGCCGGAAACTCGAGATAACATGGGATTTTGCGGGGGTAGTTGGGTTGTTGATAGGTACGGTAGTGACCGTAGTGGTGAGGTAAGGTTGATGGTGGTGTTGTCGTGGTCAGGGGGTGGACCACGGCGGCTATTGGTGGTTGTGAGAAGGAGGGAGTACGTGAAGGGTGTGTGTGAGCAGGGGGTTTACGGCGTGGTTCTCAGGGTAGGTTATGTGGTGTTTGGGTAAGTTAAGGTGGTGGCTGTGATGGCGGTGGAGGGAGGAAGAGGTTGGCAGTTGTGATAGGCGTTGTCGTTGGGGGCAGAGGTGGCGGAAGAAGGGTGTTTGGGGTATGTGTGGTGTCGGATTTTGTGAGTGTTTGTGTGAGAGGGGGTTGTGTCGTGAGTTTAGGGCAGTGGTTAGGAGAGATGTGGTGGATGTTGAGGCAGGTCGTAATGGTGGTTCTGTTGGCGGCAGTAAGGGGGTCGTGCTGGTTGGGAGAGTGGTCCTGGTGGTTGGTCGTGGTGGTCGTGGGAGTCATGTGAATAGGGTGGTGTAAGGCGTGTGTTTTGTCGGTTTTGTAGTCGGGTTTTCGTCAAATAGTTTATATTAATTTTCGTAGTTATTTAATTAATATTTAAGCGTAATTAGTTTAGGTTTTAATTATCATATTATATATTTTAAGTGATGATTATGTGTGACGGAATTATTACTTGGATTCGTCTGTTTTATTTTTCGGATTGCTTGGAATGCTTTTATTGAAGTATTTGCTGAAAAGGTAGGATAACTACTCAACTCGTATTATTCTTTGTGCCTGGTGCATTTTATTAAGTAATATGAGTGGAATGGATTTTTGAGTTACTGGATGAGTTGTATTATAATGGATGGATGCCTCAGCTTCGTGTCTGAGATGAATTGGTTGACTGTTTATTTTTAATTATTGTTGCATATCATTTGCATTGGATACCTCAGACTCGTTCTGGCATGAATTATTATCATTGGCATGGCATTTGCATTGTATACCTCAGATTCGTTCTGGGATGAATTATTATTGTTCCATGGCATACTGCATTGTTTTCCCCAGACTGGTTCTGCAGAACTTCTTCTGGGATGAGTTTACCTCAACCACGGTTTGGATGACTGCATTGTTTTCCTCGGGCCAGGTATTGACGGGATGAACGGGTGTTTCGTGTGATGAGCTCAGCTGCATTTGCATTTGCATTTGTATATCATATCATATTGTGCATTTTCATTTAGTGCATCTTATACTTGTTGTTAGTTATTCTACTCATCCTCGTGGTTGACCGTGTATTCGTGAACACCTGTGCTGAACCATTTATTGGGGAACAGTCTGCTTGACAGGTTTTTGAGTTAGTTGACTTGGGAGCTCATGTGGATGCATGAGGATTTTGGCCAGTCTACCTAGAAGCCTAGACCATAAGTTCGAGACAGTTATTATCATATCTATAGAATTCAGTTTACTTAATTTATTCCCGCTGCGAGTTTTAATTATTCATTGTTTTAGTTGTGTCAGTTTGGCTAAGTTGTAATAAAACTTTTATTTGCTAAATTTTTATATAAAGTACTTCGGTTTATTTTACTTTGTCATTCAGTACCTCGGAAATTCCGAGAAGGTAACATTATCATTTATCTAGGAAGGCCTAGTCAAGGCTCTTGGACAAATGGGGGTGTTACAAAGTGGTATCAAAGCGAATGATCCTTAGGCCTAAACGAATGAATATAATGAACTTAGGATGTGTCTAAATAAAATGAACCCCAGGTAGAAACTGTTAGGAGTCTCCTTAGTGCGGTTAAGTAGATGTCCTTAATTCGTACCTTGGCGCTCTCTGTTTTGAACTGGGAAACCTGGGAAGGGATAAAAGAGAGGTGAGGTTAAAAAGAATTAGACTTGGTAGTAATATGTGAATGCTTGTAATTAGAACTTATTTAACCTTGTTGCAGGATGTAGAATCAAGGTAAGTTTTATGTGGTAAGACCAATAGGCCAAATTATGCTATGTGTGACGTTGATATTGCCTTTCCCTTTCGTTAATTTTAATTGTGTACGTAACCACACTTGAATGCATTGTTATATGTGAAGGTTTAATGCTTCACCTCATATGTGAATATAGTAGAAAATTAAAACTTTGTCTTGTTACTATTAATACTTGCAACTAGTAATACATGTATAGTTATATGCGGAATGTGTCGCCCCAAGCCATGTATTTAATGATGGTTACATGTATGCTTAGGTGGTACTTTAGTTGTTTTAAGTTTTATATCTTCGTACTTTAATGGCTGCAATTGTTATGTTAGTAGCAACTAATACGTTCATTATATATATTGTAAGATATCAAATACCTCTAATTAGACTCATCTAATTCGTTTTATAAATTATTCTTAATTTATACTCATAGATCTAGTTGCATGCATGAATTAATAAGAAGAAAATAACCTTTCTTACATGTGAAATGATTAGGGTTTTGGTTTTTAGGGCACAAGTAAGGTCTCCTACCTTCACTTGTTCGTGAGCTATTAATGTTGGATGATCCTCCAAAATCTCAAGAGTAGAGATTCTCCAAAGATGGCACCCAAGACTCACCCTTAAAACTAATATATCAATTAACTTGATTAATATAAAAGTCTCCTTAAAATAAACTCTATCAATATATATAATTACTACTACTAGTAATGTTGTATTTTTAGAGTTTTTGATAAACAATAATTTTGAGATCTAAAACCATTTTTTAGAGAGAGAATAAGAGAGTTTTTCACATAAAAACCTTTTGCATTGTGTAAGAATGAATTGATTCAAAAACAAAAGCATGGCTTTGGTTTTTACACATTTACCTTCTCAATGAGTAGGCATGCAAGCCTATACTTTTTAGGGTAATGATGATGTTTAATATATTATTAAACAAATCATCCACTAACCCATAAACCCCATTATTTCGGTCCCCTCTATAATATGGATCCATTTTATGTTTTGTCAATTGTCTAATGTCA